>CM064561.1:20918573-21051734 GCA_032716605.1 Paralithodes platypus | reverse complement strand
TACTATTACTACTATTACTACTATTACTACTATTACTACTACTACTATTTTTTTTTTTTTTTTTTACATTGATTTTTATTTAATATTTTTCATACATTTCATGTTACTACTACTACCATCACCACCTCCACCATCACCACCACCACTACCTTATATTTAATATTGTACACATACTAAATTTCACAAGCATCAGATACTACTATTCTACACCATGCAACTTCACTCCAGTCTCCTTCCAATGCGACCCTCTGCCACTGCTGCCTCGTAGTCTACTTCTGCCACCGTCACTGGTTGTGGGGCAGACCTTCTTGTTCCCCGCAGGCATAGTAGTGCTGATCTGAGCAATGAGAAAGATAGACGGCATCTCATCCAGGCTACGACGTGGCTCCTAGGCTGTTGCTTCTTCTCTGCGATGATCTCTGCTAGCCTTGAATAGAAGCACTGGGCCCTGGGTCCCATCCCTCCTGATGTGAAGACTAGTGGGGTAAAGCTGCCATGTTCGACGTGTAAGATCCTTTCTCCATATGTCCTGACCTTCTCTCGTTCGTTCCTCTTGTGTGCAGCCTCCAGAGACAGCTCGCTGTAGCTGTGGGCCATTGGGTCAAATACTCTTATGTCAAAGAACGCTCGCTGTGCATTTGTCCAAAAGCCTCTTGCACTAACGTCCAATCTTGCTTCAGTGGATGTGTTGGCCGTCCTGTGCTGCATGATCTCTCCATCCAAGGGAATGAGTGATGGTTCGCTCACCACATCTCTACACACCTCCCTGAGCATGTTCGCTGTTACATCTCTTACTTCATCGTGCCTGATGCTGATGAATCCTCCTTTCTTACATATCATCGTGTGGTCTGTATCGTTGATGGTTCCACAAATGCATCGATCGGGCAGTCCTTCAATCGGTCAATCATACCTCAGTGCAATAGCATCATTAAATTCTTGTTTGTTGAGATTGAAGCTTTTTGCCTTGATTGGTAGTGTTGTCAGCCAATTTGAAGCGCCCGTTTCTTGTGCTATTTGTAGTTTTCTTGTTTGTCTCGGGTGAAGTTGTCCCATCAATTGTGCCAGGTCATTTTTCTGTGAGTTTTGCCTCTCTGACGTGATGGTCTTTCTGATGTTGTAGATGTCTGCCTGGTCTACTTCACCGTCAGAATCTTGTGCTATGATACGGTCAGTGAGAGATCCTGTTATCTTTACTGAGTTCTGGTATTCCGTTACCGCCCTCTTCACTGGGTCGATGATTCCCATCCCTCCCAACCTAGGAAGCAGTGCGAGAAGCTCCCTCTCTGTATCATTCGGGGTGTGCAACTTTATCCACGCTGGGATGAGTTTGTCTCTGATGGCATCTTCCAGCGGTTGAAGTAATGCGCTCACATTTGGAACGGTTCTAATCAAGTAGGTCCAGCGATGTTTGACCCCATATGTGAATGCCGAATACGCGGCCTGTGGTTCCGTCTTTGCAATATTGGCCAGTTTCTCAATTTCTTTTACCCATTCTCTGACCTTCTCCTCTATGTATTTGTTACTACTATTACTACTATTACTACTATTACTACTATTACTACTATTATTACTATTACTACTATTTACATATTACTACTATTACTACTATTACTACTATTATTACTATTACTACTATTTACATATTACTACTATTACTACTATTACTACTATTACTACTATTGCTACTATTACTACTATTACTACTATTACTACTATTATTACTATTACTACTATTACTACTATTATTACTATTACTACTATTTACATATTACTACTATTACTACTATTACTACTATTACTACTATTGCTACTATTACTACTATTACTACTATTACTACTATTACTACTATTATTACTATTACTACTATTACTACTATTACTACTATTACTACTATTATTACTATTACTACTATTTACATATTACTACTATTACTACTATTACTACTATTACTACAACTATTACTATTACTACTATTACTACAACTATTACTATTACTACTATTACTACAACTATTACTATTACTACTATTACTACTATTACTACTATTACTACTATTACTACTATTACTACTATTACTACTATTACTACTATTACTACTATTACTACTATTACTACTATTGCTACTATTACTACTATTACTACTATTACTACTATTACTACTATTATTACTATTACTACTATTTACATATTACTACTATTACTACTATTACTACTATTGCTACTATTACTACTATTACTACTATTACTACTATTGCTACTATTGCTACTATTACTACTATTGCTACTATTACTACTACTTACTACTATTACTACTATTACTACTATTACTACTATTACTACTATTACTACTATTACTACTATTACTACTATTACTACTATTACTACTATTTACATATTATGTTACATATACGCATCACCGACTTACAAACTCCTTCAATAGTCTTAGTCATTCTTATACTGTATGTCTCAGTGGTGTTAAGGGGGGGTCACCTGTTTTTTTTATCTTTCTTGGTTGTATCCATTCAGTCCCATTCAGTCCCATTCAGTCTACCTACTGTTTTAAGACATTTATCCCCATCCAGGTGTCGATTGTGGCGACCCAGCATTTTATGGAGAAATCCGGCTTCGCCGGAGACATTTTTCTATCGAAAAATGTATAAATTTAGCCAGCTGTCTAACTCATTATCCAAAATATGGTGGTTCGCTATCACTCGCCAGGTATAAATTGACACCTGGATGGGGATAAACGTCTTAAAACAGTAGGCTGAATGGGGCCAAATGGATATAACCCAGAAAGAAAGAAAGCAGGTGACCCTCCTTAACCCCTACTGTACCATAGGGTACTACCATAAATGTATCCCCCAGTCCCAAGCAATGTGGACAAAATGGCTTCAGAGGGGGTACTCGGTTATGGCCTTGGCCTTGCTCAGGACCTTGGGGCTGCTCGGCCAGACAGCCTGGGAAACAGCAACAACAACAGCAACCTTCCAACTCAAAAGATGGAGGAATGCTGCCTCTCCTAGCCTGTGGGGGCTTGGATATAAGCTGAGAAGTGTTGCCAAGGTCTTAGAGCAGTGCTCAAACGTCGTGGTACCAGGCACTGCCTGATACTGGCAGTTACAAGGATCGTATATTACTGACGCCTTGCAGCTGTCGCTGGGACTGGGTAGCGATTTATTTACTGACGGCTCTCTGCCGTCGCTGGGATTGTACAGGTTAATTATATGGCAAACTAAGGCGCCTGATTATGCCAGCCTTGTTTGTTAGTATGTCCCTGTGTTGTTGTTGATGTTGTTATTGTTGGCGCTAATGTTGTGTTGTATTGCAGATTGTGGCGGCTGTAACATGAAGTTCTCCCATCCTCTGTACTACCGGATGCACTGTTCTGTCTTCCACGACCCTAACTACTCTCTCACCATCCGCAAGTACCACTGCAAGGTAAGCCATACATTAAATTTTAGTGTGTTTTTGTATATATATATATATATATATATATATATATATATATATATATATATATATATATATATATATATATATATTTTTTTTTTTTTTTTTTTTTTTTTTTTAATGAAGGAGACAAAAGACAGACTGTTTGTAACGTATGTCTCCACCAAAGCCAAAAGAGCGACAGAGGGCCTAATTCAAGGGACGTTTGGACGTTTGTGTGCTTGGACACACACAAAGTTTAAAGCAGTCTAACTCATAGGATGAAGGAAAGATTGATTTAGGGATAAAGCTTGTTAACCCCCTTGAGGATTATGACGCATTTTGACAGCTCATTATGGCTATCATTAGACGATTTTATTAAAATTAGGAAGGGTATTTGGAAGGCAATAGTAGTGGAGGGACGCTCGCGGGGACAGGTGTTTAATCCCTACTGAATCATTCTTAGATGGTTTGGCCAGTCGGATATTTTATTCGCAGTTAGGATCGTATGGAGTTGGTTAGAGATGCTGCGGTGGCTTCGCTCTCATACCGAATTACCTTTAATGTATGGGATTGAGTGGGAGATTTTGTATCCTAACAGCTGTGAGAGTTCTTTCCAGACTTGTCCTTTGCTGGGCTTGGTGCAGGCCAAAATATGGGAATACTTCTGAAAATAAGGGACTAGCAACTTTTGAGGTGGTGTGTTCTTTTAGCATTGATGAATTTGGAGTGTGTTTCCACGAATGTGACTACGAAATGGTACTTATTGTGAGCGGGAAAGAGGTCCATCCCGTCTAATGCTGAGAATTGCCAGGTTTTCTGTGCCTTTATTGTGCCTGAAGGGGCCCGAATGTTCTGGTTAGTTTCCTGGTTTGTGTGCAAGGTAGGCAGGAGTTCGTGATTTTCCAGTGGAGGACCTTGGTTGTTTCGTTCAGTAGGCTAGGTTGAAATTTGGAGCAACTTCTTGTAGCCAAGATGAATGCCTTTGCCAGTGTAAGATTCGACATTAACTCATCCGTTGCTTGTGGGTTGACTAGTATGTGCCCTGAGTCCATGATGATATTGTTGCCTACATGCCAGGCGATGTTAAAGACGTCTTGGGGTATCCAGCTGGGTTTATTTTGAGACTCCCATGCTTGGAGTAGCGGTTTCTGTTGCGAGGGTGCATGGATAGGCATGATTTTGGATACTCGACGGAGTTGGTGTTCTTTAGGGTGAACACTGGCTTCTAGAAAAGGTGAAGCTATATCATTAACGGGTAGTTTGGAGAGGTTAAGTGAAGTTTTTAGCTGTGAAGCGAGTGGTGTGTTGGAGGCTTCTATGGTAGTTAAATATAGATATATCTAAGTCGACGTTGGCAGAGTTGTCAACGTAACTTTAAAGTATAAGTATATTCAGAAAGATGGCAAAGGGATAGTGTGTGTTTTGTCTTATTTCTTTACATTAAGAGGGATCCCAAAACAGAACAGCAATACTTATGGTAACTCTGATATTCAAAGCTTTATATTTTTGCCAAAGGTGACAGGCAAAGGGATTAGGGTAATTTGTACTTCTGCAGGGGTGGAAAGATTGCGGAAAGGGATAGGCCTGTTGTCATCATCGTGCTTCGTTATCTTCTTCTTCTTCGTCTTCTCCTTCTTCTCCTTATCTTGGGCTGGTAGGGGCGGCTGGTTCGCGCTGCTGTCTAAAGGAGCAACCGTATTCTATGTCGCTTTGTCAACCATATTATTCTATGTTGATGCCTCAGTCATATTCCGTATCGATTATGCAGGGGGTGTAGTATTAGTCCTTACCACTTCTCCACTCGTATTCCATAGTGAAGATTTGTCAACCATATTCCGTCTTGATGCCTCTATCGTATTCCGTATAGAGTGTCAATGCCCCAACCATATTCCCTATTGAGGGAGCTTGCCGCTGAGGTGAGCTGTCGACTGGCGGTTTGTTCAGAGCTTGTGTCCGGTTTTCACTCATCTTGCTGGTCTGGGGTTTATGAGACAGGAAGGTCTCCTTAGCCTCAGTCTTTACTATAAGTATTGCCAACGAACTTGACAATAATCTTGACCCCTTAACTTCTTAAAACTCAAAATGGATGAAAGCAATCGAACTAATGTTTCTATCATTTGAGAAGAGTCCACCAGGGAATAGGTGTGGATATTTACAGCCAGTTAGCTCTAGGCCCATCTGAGTTACAAAGAGGTCAGGGATCAAGATTTTTGTCAAGTTCGTTGGCGCTACCTATAGGTCTTTTATACCATTTTGGATCCAAGGTGGCAGGTAAAGGTGATATGAACGGTAGCCGGGCAGGTAGGAAGAGGTGATCGGTCCCCAGGGAGGCCGAGGAAGGAGTCATGGGCAGGGCTAGTGACGTGGAAGATCTGTGAGGTTAGTAGAAGATCTGGGGTGCAGGCAGCTGGTGGCTGGCCAAATAGTTTGGTGATGGTGAGGGGTGGGGGTTGGGTGGGGGACTGAAGATTGGTTGCTGTAGGTGATAGAATTCTTTTAAGGGGAGGTATTTCGTTTTTTGTAGACCCGCTTCTCTCACATATTTAGCCCTATCAGTTTAGAGATTTTAAGACCGCGTCGATATTTTGTCGATTTTAAGACCTTTCCACTATTTTTTTTTTCAATATTAAGACCATTCGTGCCATTTAGGTGTCTGTTTTTTTCCTGGTGAGCAATAGTTCGCCACTATAATTGATGTGTAATTAATGTGAGTATTGCTGTACAGGTGTGCGGGCTGGCGGTACTGGGTAAGGAGAACATTATGCGACACGCAGCCGAACAACACGAAGGCCGGGGAGCCTACCAGTGCCAGTACTGCAAGAAGGTAAGTCCCTGCCCTACCTGCTGCATCACGTTACCTGCATCTATCAATATATATATACCTTAGTGTTGTTGTTGCTTGCTTGCTATCTGTCACTCATGCCTCGTCACCACCGCCGCCGCTACCGTCACACCTTCGCCGTCACCACCACCACCGCCATCACAGTTATTTTTTTTTTCTATGTGAGTGAAGGAGACAAAAGGCAGAACTGCCTGTGGCAAGTGCTTCCTCCAGAGTTGAAAGAGTGACAGGGCCAACATCAAGGGACGTTCGAGCCTAAATGCCTGGACACACAGGGTTTGAAGCAATTTAAATTATAGGAAGAGGGAAAGACTGATTCTGGGAGAGAGTTCCAGAGCTCAGCTGTTGAATAGAAGAAAGATTGAGAATAATGTTTCATTCTAGGGTTGGAGAGTTGCACAGCGTAGGGGTGGGATTGTGTGGCAAGACGGGTGCTACATACTCTACGAAGAGGGGGTGGTATACGCTGAGAGAGCTCTGAGGACCACTGATTATTGTAGTAGCGATAGAAGAGTGAGAGAGATGCAACATTGCGGCGAAGAGAGTTAGGGCCGTGTTCAGAATCCCTCGTGAAAGAACACAATACAGTACCCCAAACAAACTTTGAGGGTGATATAAACTTAAATGGTGGTGGTAGATGACATGTTTTGCCATGTAAGAAGGAGACAAGAGGCAAAGCTGTCTGTAGTGAGTGGCCCTTCAAATTGAAAGAGTGATAGAGAGCCAAACAGCTTTAGTGGTGGTATGTACAAAGGAGTACAAAGGAAATCAAGCAACAACAGATCTAGTGACCCTTCTAGGTTGCTTGTCCTCCAAAACACTGAGGATCAAGTGTCCAAACAGTGGTTTAGAGTGGGTAAGGGAACATTGGAAAGGGAATTACTGCCCTGGAACTAATGTCCGTGGCAGGACATTACATATGTTACTATGTATGTACTGTATGTATGTACTCAGGCACAATACCCCTTAGCTGGGGGTAGCCGCAGAGCCCGAACCGAAACAACATTTAAAGTTCCAATTCTTAGGTTCCGGGACCACTTGCGCGTTCCCTCGCCCCTTTCCCTGTCTCATCTAGTAGGTGAAATTTACAAGGGGAGGAGGTATTAGACAAAATTGTGGTGCTAGACGAAATTGTGGTGAGACGAAACTGTGATGGCGATATACGAAATGGTGGTGGTGAAATATACTTTACTGATGATGGAGGTGTGATGGTGGTGAGTCTCGTGAGGTCGGTCCATTGCCAAAGCCTGTATCACACGAGTGCTTTTTCCCTCAACATTTATCCTCAACACTGGTCTGGCAGCTTATGAGGTATACCTTTACAATATTTCGAGTCACCTAAAAACATCTATCATCAGTCTAGTTTCCGATACCAGTTTAAAATATCCAAGAAATGTTGCCAGAAAAATGTTGATCATCGAATGTTGACGATAAAAGCTCTCGTGTGATACCGGCTTTTTAGATATCTTAGTTGACCATCTGTCACAACACGACTTGAATATATTTTTAATCAATTGCATTTTTTATTTTTTGTTTATTAACATGGGAGTGCTTAGAGTTCGGGACTTCTATAAATGCCTAGATGAATTTTGAATATGCACAAGCCCAGTTATACATATTTTTTGTTTTCTGAATATTTTTGAATGCACAAAGGAAATTAGTATAACCAAATGATTGATGCATTGATTTAACATGCATCGACTCATATTTTTAAAAGGGCCAAGTCTGCAGTTTTGTGCTAGTGAAAAAAAAAAAAAAAAAAAAAATCAACTCTTGTACCGGCGACGTCTTTTTAATTTTAGTCTAGCTGTATTTAAGACGATGTTGTGCAGTTTTAGAAGGGTCTATGGTAGTAAGAAGGGTTAAGTGACATAGATCGAAGCCTGTTAATTGCTGGAGGACCTTTATAAACTGAATAAGAACGTCTAATGGTAGCCAGCATAAGGTTAAAAGGACGGCACCGGTACTGAAGGGGTTAACTCGTTCAGTACCGGTGCCGTCCTTTTATTTATATTTTGGCAACTATTAGACTGTTTATTCAGCTTAGGAAACACCTCTATCAATAATATACCTTCAAACTATCTCAACCTACCCTTTTAACCACCACTGATCCTTCTTAAGCTGCATTATATCGTCTAACTATAGCCTGAATATTATATAACACACGTCGCTGGTGCTCAAAGGGTTATGAATGATAATAGACCATCCCCGCGAGTCCCAGGCAGATGATCAGCTCAGTACTGTAGGGTGTGTTATGTTAGGGTGCTGCATGTGGCATGTTGGTGTTATAGTGTGGGGCATGTTGCATGGCTATGTGTTATGTGGTGCACGCCTTAACCCCTTCCCTCATCCCTCCCTCCCTCACCTGCCCTCACCTCCCACCCTGCCACCACCACATACTGACACACACCACATACCGTCTCACCACATAGTAACACACCACATATTGACACACACCAACACACCACATACTGATACACCACATATTGACACATCACATACCGTCACACCACACATTGACACATCACATACTGACATATACTACATACTAACACAACGACATAGGCTATTGAGACACCACATACTGAAACACACACCACATACTGACACACACACACCACATACTGACACACACACACCACATACTGACACATACACCACATACTGACACATACACCACATACTGACATATACACCACATACTGACACACACACCACATACTGACACACACACACACCACATACTGACACATACACCACATACTGACACATACACCACATACTGAAATATACACCGCATACTGACACATACACCACATACTGACACACACCACATACTGACACACACCACATACTGACACACACACCACATACTGACACACACACACCACATACTGACACACACCACATACTGACACATACACCACATACTAACACATACACCACATACTGACACGCATACACCACATACTGACACACACACCACCTACTGACACATACACCACATACTGACACATACACCACATACTGACACATACACCACATACTGACACACATACACCACATACTGACACACACATCACATACTGACACATACACCACATACTGACACACACACCACATACTGACACACACCACATACTGACACATACACCACATACTGACACACACACCACATACTGACACACATACACCACATACTGACACACACACCACATACTGACACACACACCACATACTGACACATACACCACATACTGACACATACACCACATACTGACACATACACCACATACTGACACACATAAACCACATACTGACACACACACCACATACTGACACATACACCACATACTGACACACACACCACATACTGACACATACCACATACTGACACATACACCACATACTGACACACATACACCACATACTGACACACACACCACATACTGACACATACACCACATACTGACACACACACCACATACTGACACACCACATACTGACACATACACCACATACTGACACACACCACATACTGACACACACCACATACTGACACATACACCACATACTGACACACACACCACATACTGACACACACCACATACTGACACACACACACCACATACTGACACACACACCACATACTGACACACACCACATACTGAAACACACACCACATACTGACACACACACACCACATACTGACACACACACACACCACATACTGCCACATACACCACATACTGACACATACACCACATACTGACACACACACACCACATACTGACACACATACCACATACTGACACACACACCACATACTGACACACACACACCACATACTGACACACACACCACATACTGCCACATACACCACATACTGACACATACACCACATACTGACACACACACCACATACTGACACACATGTCACATACTGACACACACACCACATACAGACACACATACCACATACTGACACACATACCACATACTGACACACACACACCACATACTGACACACATGCACCACATACTGACACAAACACCACATACTGACACATACAGTACACCACATACACACACACACGCACACAAAGTCTGTGATGATGAAGCACATTCTATCTAAAGAAAACTAACTGAGGTCCGAGTATTTCACATTCCTATTAACATAGTTCTAGATCATACACTAATCCTGCTCCAATGATGCTAGATTCTGCGCAAAGTGATTCGTTTTTGTCATCAGTATCCATTCTAGGCTTCTGGGACTTAATTATAGTCAGTTTCATTAGGAGTGGACAGCAGATTATTAATTTACCTTGTCCTAAAGCTTTTCTCTACATCTCATGCACATAGCATCTTTTTCTTTGCTGAATCACAATCAGATATTTCTCTGATGCTTTCGAAAGTGGATGATGGGTCAGATCCTTCTTTTTGCTTTTTTGTAGAGTTGGTGAAGGTCTTTTTTTTCAGTTAGTGATCGAGTTTTGTTGAGGCGCATTTTCTTCGACTCTGGAATTTTTCAGTTTCCTCTCATTCGTGACGGGCACTGCATAATTTTTATTGCAACCCAGTGAAAGGAAACTAACAGGGTACGATTAGCAGTTCTGATATTCGAGGCATTTTTCCCTATCTCAATTATAGATTAAATTGTTCATCGCCAAGATTTTTTTTTTTTCCAAGTGTACAAAGATAGCGAATTGTGTTAGTGTTTTGTTGGCGTGAGGTGCTACACAGCCGTCGGGGCCATGCATGTTGTGACAGTCTCCGTATTCACCATTAAAGGTGGTGTTGCATGGGTTGAGATAAACATGGAATAATAATCGCCAGCCTGCACATAATTTTCTTGCAAAATGCAATGTCACCGAAATAATTATTTACAATTGTATACAGGATTTTATGGATCGTCTACACCGGACCTGTGATGTCATAGTGACGTTACGGAGTATCCTCATCCTGGACTGGATGGTGAACTTACACTCCTATGACGTCACAGGTTCTGTGTAGACGATCCACAAAATCCTTTATACCATTTTTTAATCATTATTTCGGTGCCATTGCATTTTGCAAGATAATTATGTGCAGGATGGCGATTATTATTCCATGCTTATCTCAACCCGTGCAACGTCACCTTTAAGGCTGGCACACATGCTTAGTTCGGCCTGTCAAGCTTCGGTATTACATGGGTTAATTTGAGCGTGTGTGTAGGAAGTTTGACGGCTTGTGCAGGTCTCACAGGCTTGCACAATCCATCTAACTACACCCCTACACGCTCAGGTTAGCTTCAAATTGACTTGTACATCGTTGGGCTTGTCAAATCGAACTGAGCGTGTGTGGCTACCCTTATACTCCAGCTACCGACCACCCTTCAAGTCAGCAGTCTCGAGATATTTTGTCTAATATCACCCCCTCACATCTCTAAATTTGTTAATGATATTCCAAATGCCTTGAGACATTTTTCCCAGTAGATGCCATGAAAGAAATCAAGCTTAGTCTGAAGCTTACAGCACGATTAAATTGTTTAAGGTTTGGTAACTTCCTATTGTTTCCATCAATGCTACAGATATCCCCAGATTCTCCGCTGCAATTATTACTTTTAAGGACATTTCATATGACGATTATTAACAATGCTCACATATATATTTTCTTTATATGATAACTGTGTCATTCAAGTTGCTTTATCTTGAAATCGAAAAAAACTTGAACAATTCAGTAAATTATAGTTTAATTGATGATCAAAATTTGAATGGATAATTATACAGTACATGATCCCACATTTTGATAGAGAAATAGACAATTATAATAAATAAATATATATATATATATATATATATATATATATATATATATATATATATATATATATATATATATATATATATTTATTTATTTATTTATTTATTTGTATTGGTTGATACTAGATGAATTTTCATTAGAATGAAAAGCATGAAGGTAGAG
Organism: Paralithodes platypus; assembly: GCA_032716605.1. Lineage (NCBI taxonomy): Eukaryota > Metazoa > Arthropoda > Malacostraca > Decapoda > Lithodidae > Paralithodes > Paralithodes platypus. The sequence goes on along the minus strand of CM064561.1, from coordinate 21,039,495 downwards.
TCAACATGTCACGATTATAAAGGTACTTTGTCCAAGTTAAAATGTTTCATATAAGAACTTGCTTATTCCTATTATTAGCTGTCAATTAGCTATTTACAAGTCCCGTTTGTGTACAATTTTGTTGTTCTTTTTTTCAAAATTAGATCACAGATGCAGATTTTAGCAAAACACTAAGCCTTGTGTTCACAATAAACGAAACGGTAATTGTTCAGTACCTACAGTAGAGGTAAAAAGTGTTGCATACAAATAATACGTAAGAAACGATAATTGTTCAGTACCTAGAGGTAAAAAGTGGTACATACAAATATAACGTAAGAAACGGTAATTGTTCAGTGCCTAGAGGTAAAAAGTGTTACATACAAATATAACATAAGAAACGGTAATTGTTCAGTGCCTAGAGGTAAAAAGTGTTACATACAAATATAACATAAGAAACGGTAATTGTTCAGTGCCTAGAGGTAAAAAGTGTTACATACAAATATAACATAAGAAACGGTAATTGTTCAGTGCCTAGAGGTAAAAAGTGTTACATACAAATATAACGTAAGAAACGGTAATTGTTCAGTGCCTAGAGGTAAAAAGTGTTACATACAAATATAAAAATATAACGTAAGAACTAAGAAACGGTAATTGTTCACTACCTAGAGGTAAATAGTGTTACATACAAATATAACGCAAGCAACAGTAATTGTTCAGTACCTAGAGGTAAAAAGTGTTACATACAAATATAACGTAAGAAACGGTAATTGTTCAGTACCTAGAGGTAAAGAGTGTTACATACAAATATAACGCAAGCAACGGTAATTGTTCAGTACCTAGAGGTAAAAAGTGTTACATACAAATATAACGTAAATGGTAATTGTGCAGTACCTAGAGGTAAAAAGTGTTACATACAAATATAACATAAGAAACGGTAATTGTTCAGTACCTAGAGGTAAAAAGTGTTACATACAAATATAACGCAAGAAACGGTAATTGTTCAGTACCTAGAGATAAAATGTGTTACATTCAAATATAACTTATTCAATAAGGGACTGGAGTTCTCGCAAAAGAGGCTCCAGTCCTGACGCAATTCTTGACTTATAGTGTGCTGGCTTAATAATCCAGAAGAATTGATTGCCTCTGAAGTCCTATTTTAACTAAATTATAACATATGTGATTTCATGAGCAGCCAACTGTTGGTATTATGGCAATGTTAATTTCCTTACAAGAGTGGTTTTGTTATAATAATGGTGTTAATTAAGTCATCCTCTTAAGATAGTTCTGCTGTGGCCATGTTTGGGTTGTTGCTGTTTCTATAGTGTGTTGTTACTAGGGTGGTGTTATGATGGTGTTTTTACTATGGTGTTGTTACTATGGTGGTGTTATGATGGTGTTACTATGGTGATGGTGTTGTTACTATCGTGGCGTTGTTGTTACTATGGTGGTGTTATGATGGTGTTGTTACTATGGTAGTGCATTTACTATGGTGGTATTATGATGGTGTTGTTACTATGGTGGTGCTTTTACTACGGTGACATTACGATGGTGTGTTTACTATGGTGCTGTAGTTACTACGGCATTGTGTGATGATGTTACTATGGTGGTGGTGTTGCTTACAATGCTATTTACTCTACTGGAAGTCCTACGATGAGAAAATCCCCGAGGATTGGCACAAAAGTGTTATAGTAAATATACTGTATACAAAGGAAAAAGGGGATGCGCTAGATAGAGGTAATTATAGGGGCTTGAAAATGCTTGACCAAATCATGAAGGTCTGTGAGAGTCTTCGAGGGTTTGATCAGGCAAAGCATCTCCATTGCAGTTTGGTTTTATGCCAGGACGTGGTACAACCGATGCTATCTTCATAGTCAGGCAGATACAGGAAAGATACATACTAAAAGGCAGGGATCTTTACTTTGTGTTTGTAGAACTGGAGAAGGCCTGTGACAGGGTGCCTAGCGATGTTGTGCAGTGGGCTATGAGGAAACTTGGCGTGGAAGAGTGGCTGGTGCTTGTGATAATGAATATGTATGAGGATTCGCGAACTGTGGTGAGGGTGAAAGGTGTACTGAGTGAGGAGTTCACAGTCCATGTTGGAGTCCATCAGGGTTCAGTGTTAAGCCCCCTCCTCTTTATTATAGTCCTGGAGGCACTGTCTAGAGTTTTTAGATCCGGACTCCCGAGGGAACTGTTTTATGCAGACGATTTAGTCCTAATAGCTGACAATGTGCAAGATGCTGAGGCCAAATTCAGAAGATGGCGAGAGGGCATTGCGAGCAAGGGTTTAAGAGTCAGTATTAACAAAACCAAGATTATGCATTGTAGATTGAGACGAGGCAATGTGGAAAAGAGCGGTGCATACCCATGTGCGTGTGTGGAAAGGGTGGGGGTGCTAACTTGATTCGATGTAGCATCTGCCGATGTTGGGTGCACCATGGGAGTAAGCGCTGTAGTAGAATAAAAGGACCCCTGCCGAAGGACAAGTCAGAAATAGAGAAATTTGAGTGCGTAGTGTGCAAAGGTGTGAGCTTGTTTTAAATGATGATCCTGTGGCTGTGAATTTTGGAAATGAATCATTGGAGCTGGTGGACAAGTTTTGTTACCTAGGAGATACCATTTCTAACGGTGGTGGGACCGAGGCTGCCACTGTCGCTAGAATTAGATGTGGCTGGGGGAAGTTCAGAGAACTGCTGCCATTTATTACCATGAAAAGAATGCCTCTCCCCCTCAAGGGAAAGGTGTATGCCTCATGTGATAGAAGTGCAATGACGTATGCCTCAGAAACATGGGCTGTTAAAGTAGAGGATGTCAACAGAATAGAACGTAATGAGATGCGAATGGTGAGATGGATGTGTGGGGCCAGGTTGCAGGATAGAATAACAAATGATGAGCTGAGGAGACGTTTAGGTATAAAGAGTATTAGCGAGGAGATGCGTACAAGTAGACTGGGATGGTATGGACATGTGGAGAGAATGGATGAACAAAATCGGGTGAAAAGATGCAGGTCTGTGATTGTGGAGGGAGCTGCACCAAGGGGTTGACCGAAGAAGACCTGGGATCGGACTATACGTGCCGATCTCAAATCCCAAAACTTGACAAGTGAAGCAGCCCTTAACAGGGTTGCCTGGAACGCCGCCATTAGGACAAGAGACTAAAACTGCACGTATGTGTGGAGCACTCAGTCTTAAAATGTTATGTATGTATGTAGTGTATACAGGTGGTGTTGGTTTGATGCTATAATGGTGGTATTTCTATGGTGTTCTTATAATGATGGTGTTACTGTGATGGTGGTGATACCTTTATTGTTGTGGTGGGAATATCATGATACTGGTGGTACTGTGATGGTGGTGATACCTTTATTGTTGTGGTGGGAATATCATGATACTGGTGTTACTGTGATGGTGGTGATACCTATAATGTTGTTGTGGGAATATCATGATACTGGTGTTACATGCTTGTGTTGTTAAACTCTTCTGTACTGGTGCCGTCCTTTTAACTTTATGCTGGCTAAATTTAGACGATTTTGTGTAGCTTGAGAAAGATCTGTGGTAGTAAGAAGGGTTAAGTGAGATAGTTCGAAGCCTGTTAAGTGCTGGAGGCCCTTTTAAAACTGAATATAATATAATAAGCGGGGTGTTGGCTCAGTACTATAGCGGCGTTGTTTTTTTTTTCTTTTTTTTCTTTTTTTTTCCTATGTGGATGAAGGAGACAGAAGGCAAAGCTTCCTGTAACGAGTGCCTCCCCCAGAATTGAAAGAGTGACAGGGCCAAAACCAAGGAATGTTCGAGCCAAAATGTCTGGACACGGAGTTTGAAGCAATTTAAGTCATAGTATGAGGAAAAGATGAAATCGGGGAGAGAGTTCCAGAGCTCAGCTGTTGAACAGAAGAAAGATTGGGAGTATCGTTTCACTCTTGGGTTGGAGAGTTGCACAGAGAAGGGGTGGAATTGTGTTGCAAGACAGGTACTACGTACCCTACGTAGAAGAGGTGGTATACACAGAGAGCTCTGAGGAGCACTGATTATTGTAATAGCAATAGAATAGCGAGAGAGATGCAACATTGCGGCGAAGAGAGAGAGATTTCAGAGAATCGGTGAGTGGACGTGAGTTATGATACGAAAGGCTTCTTTTCTAGTTTGTTTAGGAGTGCTGTGTGAGAGGATCCTCCCCACAAATGCGAACAATACTCAATACATGGACGTACTGTGTCCCTGTACAGAGCAAGAAGCTGTGCCGGGTGAAGAACCCCCGGAAGCGGTTGAGCACACCCTGCTTCTGGGAAACCTTTTTTAGCAAGAGTGATAATATGGTCTTTCCAAGAGCAATCAGAAGAAAGAGAAACACCAAGAGTACTGAGAGAATAGGAATGGTTGATATTTGTATTGTTGTGAAGTATAACGGATAACCCTCTGGAAGTTCTTGATGGGTAAATAAATGGAGAAATTGGGTTTTGGAAGCATTGAAAGCAACAAGATTTGCTTTGCCCCAATTGGAAATGGTTGTTAGATAAGAAGATAAGTGTTTAACCCTCTCACGACCATATGACGCAGAGGTTGCCAGATTAGCAATAAGAAATAGAGTTATCTCACTCTTATAATTACCTCTCCAAAATTAGTTTTCTGCCCACAGCTAACTCAAAGACAACTGCAGAGGTTAAAGTAACTAAACTAAAGGTTTCTAAATACCCCTGATGGTAACAAAGGCTTTAAAGTATCCCTAATAGGCTCAACATTTCGTCAAGAACGTGAGAGGGTTAATGGCTTCATCACGTGAGATTTTGAGGGATTGCTTGCTGGGGCGTTTGGGAAAACTAGTTGAATAGTGTAAGGTAGAGTCGTCAGCATATAAATGGATCTTCTCAACTGTACCTCCAGTCCGGAGGTACAGTTGAGAAGATCATTTATGAAAATTAAAAAGATAATTGGCGATAGGACAGAACCCAATGATGATAGGATGAGGAAGTGAACGATGGCCGTCCACAACCGCAGCTATGGAACGGCCAGAAAGGAAATTAGAGATAAAGGCAGCACAGACGGAGGGCTAGAAACCGAAGGAGGGTGATGAGGAAGTGAACGATGGCCGTCCACAACCGCAGCTATGGAACGGCCGGAAAGGAAGTTAGAGATAAAGGCATCACAGATGAAGGGATAGAAACCGAAGGAGGGTAGTTTAGAAATTAGAGATTTGTGCCAGACTCTATCGAAGGCCTTCGATATGTCTAGTGCAATAGAAAAGGCCTCACCGAAGTCCCGAAAAGAGGATGACCAAGAGTTAGTAAGATTTGCAAGAAAATCACCAGTAGAGCTACCCTTAAGGAAGCCATACTGGCAATCTGAGAGTAGAGTATGAGAAGAAAAATGCTTAAGAAATTTTGAAGCAAGAATAGTTTCAAAAACTTTAGAGATACAAGAGATGAGAGCAATTGGACGATAGTTGGAGGGTTGAGAGCGGTCACCCTTCTTTGGGACAGGTTGAATGAGAGCAAACTTCCAGCAAGAAGGGAAGACGTTAGAGGAGAGACAGGAACAAAAGAGTTTGCCTAGACAGGGAGTCGGCACGGAAGTACAGTTTTTTAGTACAACAGGAGGAACACCGTCGTCCAGACCGTACGCCTTCTTAGTATTCGCCCAGAGAGGGTAGAAAGTACATCTTTAGAAGAAATTAGGATATTAGTACATAAGTAGGAGAGAGGGGGGTGGAGAGGGAGGAATAGCACCGGAATCATCCAAGGTGGACTTTCTAGCAAAAGTTTGAGCGAAGAGCTCAGCTTTGTCAGAGGAAGAAGTGATGGTTGTGCCATCAGAGTGGAAAAGGGGAGGGAAAGACGAAGAAGAAAAATTGTTGGTTTTGGCTAGATGCCAGAAAGCTTGGGAAGAGCTAGAATTGGATAGTTCAATGCATTTATGATGAAAGAGTGTTTAGCGAGTCAAAGAACAGATTTGGCTTGATTCCGGGCAGAAACATAGGAAGAATGAGATTCTTGAGTTTTAAGGCATCATTAACGTTTGAATGCTTCCTCCTTGTTGTGGACAGCAGTAGAACAAGCGTGAGTAAACCAAGATTTGTATGCATTAGACTGAGAGAAAGAAAATTAAATGTATGCCTCCATGCCCGAGAGGATTACCTCGGTGATGCGTTCAGCACTCTCCGAGGGTCCTTGGCAACGGAAGCAGAAGTCATCCCATGGGAAATCAAAGAAGTACTGCCGGTGGTGTTGTGGTGTTATCTTGGTGGTGGTGTGGTGTTATCTTGATGATGTTGTGGTGTTATCTTGGTGGTGTTGATATATTGTGGTGTTGTGGTTTTATCTTGGTGGTATTGTGGTGTTATCTTGGTGGTGTTGTGGTGTTATTTTGGTGGTATTATGGTGTTATCTTGGTGGTGTGGTGGTGGTATTGTGGTGCTATAGTGGTGTGGTGGTGTTACATAGCTAGTCTCGGTCAGTATCCAGCTCTCTTAACTATACCGTGGTGTTATTTTGGTCACGTAGTCTACTGTTGAATTACAAATGGTATTTTACATTTCAGTTACGGCTGCCTCAAGTGACAAGTTGCTAATTTAACGGGGTAGTGGTTATTTATTGGTGTATTTATTCATTGCTTTATTGATTTATTTATTGTAGTTTCTTCGCTAGACCTACATCAAGCTTTTTAAATAAAACTAGACCCCATTAAATGATAAACGTGTACATTTTTCAATAGAAAATGTTCCGGCCAAAAGTAAAATTACAGGTTCGCTATCGCTCGCCAGGAAATTATTGACATCTACATGGCACGAAAGGTCATGATATTGAGAAAGAAATTGGGCAAGATGTCTCAAAATTGCCAAACTAATGAAACGAACGTCTTACAAAAAATCCCAAAACCTATGGGCTAAACGTGAGGGAGAAGGGGGTCCAGAAAAAGCAACTACCTCCCCCTTAACATGATCAGCCAATATCAAGTTTCCTAATAATACTGATCCTACGTATTAAAAGGATCTTATGTGCACTCGACCAAAAAACAATCTTTACACTGGTGAACTGTAAATAATCTAGTGTGAACGGAATGAATCGGGTGAAACATACGTCTGTGAGGTATTATCATAAGATTTCGACCCACTTCCAGAATGTTTAGAGCGTTAGTGTAAAGATTGTTTTGTGGTTCGAGTGTACAAAGCATTTAATACCATTCGACGATCTAACTCCATTTGTACACTGTGGATATACCCTGTACCAATAATATTCAATATCTATTAATTTATATATTCATTTATAGGGGTAGGGTTTATTTTGGGCCGATTTTTGTTCTTAGTTTCCTCGCCAGACCTCCACCAGGCTTTAAAAAATACACCCTGAAGACTCCCATTGGAAATAAATTTGTACATATTTCGGTAGAAAATTGTCCCGGCCGAAAGCCAGTCCCTCCTAAAAATACAGGCTTCCTATCGTTCGCCAGGAAAATATCGACACCTAAATGACACGAAAGGTCTTCATATCAACAATGAAATGGGGTGAAGGGTTTTAAAATCGCCAAACTAATGGGCCGAACTTATTATTATTATTAATATTTATTTATTTATTTATTTTTATCATATATATATATATATTTTTTTTTTTTTTGCAATATGGTCCCTTGTGCATTTTACGCACATCCATTCATATATGCCTACTCTTATTGCTGTGGTGATACGTTTTGGTTCATATAGTTGTTTTATTACCGAGATGATAGTATTAATCATTAGTTTATAGTTCATTAGCTTTGTTAACCCCTTCTGTACCGGCAACATCTTTTTAATCTTATTCTAGCTATATTTAGACGATTTTGTGCAGCTTAAGAAGGATCTGTGGTAGTAAAAAGGGTTAAGTAAGATAGTTCGCAGCCTGTTAATTGCTGGAGACCCTTTCTATACTGCATAAAATCGTCTAATAGTGGCTAGAATATGATGAAAATATGTCACCGTTAGTGAAGGGGTTAATATGTACTAACCTAATATTATAGTAACTGTATATTCTGTCTTGAAGCAGGATTATGTGAGGTTTAAGAGCATTTTGTGTTTGTTCTATACATTTTCTTTGTACTTAGACCTCTGTAAACTAGTACACAATATATACATTATGTGTGTGCGCGCGGGTGTGTGTATATTATATGTGTGTGTCTGTATATGTGGTGGCCACGTTAGCATGCTACTCCTTCTCTCCACCACCACCACCACCACACCCTACTCCTCCTCCTCCTCCACCACCTCGTCCTCAGGCCCTCCTCCCGCTTGAGTCGCCTCCTCCTCCTCCTCCTCCTCCGTGTGGCGACATGGACGTGCATCATAGGGTACCATATACCGTATACAGTCTATTCGCTGTAAGTAGGCGAGAAATCATGATCTCTAACCTCAGTAACTCAAAAACGACTAGAGTAATCGAGCTAACATTTCTACCAAATAGGAAGAGTCAGTCCAGGAATAGATGTAGAAATGTACAGCCAATTTGCTCCAGCCCTTTTTGAGCTAAAGAGGATAGAGGTCATTATCTCTCGCCTACTTTGAGCTACTAGATTATAGTAGTGGTAGGAGCGACCAGTCCCGCACCGCGCACGCCCACCGTTTGTATTGTCTAGGCTCTCAGTCCAGGACCACGGGCGAGGTCCATTCAGGGTCCACCAGGGTCCAACGAGGCCACTCTCACTCACCATGAACAGTTGAACACCCTTAGGGGGGGGGGGGGGCATAGAGCATCGCCGAGGGGGGGGGGGGGGGCACAGCCATTGTGAACAGCCACTACCTCATAGTCTGTCCGGCTGGAAACGAGCAACTATTATACGCCTTTCTGTATTATCGACTCGATCGATTGTAAATAAACTTCTGCATCAGTCAACTTAGGACTAAGTTGCGAAATAGAAGTGTTTAGTGTTTAGTGTTTATGCGAGTGGAAAAAAAACTATTGAGGACGGTAGCAGTTCACGGGTTAAATAATATGATTTTTTTTTTTATAAGCGCTACTTTCGAGATGTATACTTACCAAATTTTGTGTCATATAATTGGATTTTAAAATATCTGAAATTGACTGACATGGTTGGATTGCACTTGGTGCAACATTACATTTGACTTACTTACATTTTGAACTTACTCAGTTCAATTAGTTATTTTAATTGACATTATGTGCCTGCGTTTACAGCACTCTAGACGAGGGTTAGTTGACAACATAATCTCGCTCCTCTGACCAACACCACTACATCTCTACCTGGCCGCCACGTTGGTTATAAAACACAAGTACAGTCGTGAATATTAATAAGGGTACACTCATTGCAATCTTTGATAATCTTAAAGGTGGTGGTGCCTGCGTTGAAATAAACATGGCATAATAATCACCAACCTGCACAAAATTATCTTGTAAAATGCAATGTCACTGAAATCATTATTAACAATGGTATAAAGGATTTTGTGCATCATCTACACCGGACCTGTGACGTCATAGTGGTGTAAGGCCAGGACGAGTCCGTCACAGGTCCGGTGTAGACGATCCACAAAATCCTTTATTTCATTGCTAATAATTATTTCAGTGCCATTGCATTTTGCAAGATAGTTATGTGCAAGTTGGCAATTATTATTCCATGTTTATCTCAACCCATGCACCACCACCTTTAAGCCAAGTGTTGACAAATTTGGGATGTAAAATTGCTTTGTATTATCTCGGTGGTGTTCTATTTAGATTCAAATGAGCGTAACCTTATCGGCGTTCACGACTGTACACTGCACAGTCAACTTTTCTTTGTCAGACCTTCCTTAGAGAAATAGGTTATATAGATCACCGATTTATCCTCACTACTGTGTTAGTGGGGTAATGGTTTAGATGCCTATTTTTGGGGTGTGGTGTCCCGAGTTTGAATCCCGGGAGGACCATATGCTTTCCTTTGAGCCTCCAGACATTAGCCAGAGTCTATTGGTCTGTGAGTATAGAGAAGTACCACATAATCAAGAGTATATAGAAATACCACATAATGAAGAGTATATAGAAATACCACATAATGAAGAGTATATAGAAATACCACATAATCAAGAGTATATAGAAATACCACATAATCAAGAGTATATAGAAATACCACATAATCAAGAGTATATAGAAATACCACATAATCAAGAGTATATAGAAATACCACATAATCAAGAGTATATAGAAATACCACATAATCAAGAGTATATAGAAATACCACATAATCAAGAGTATATAGAAATACCACATAATGAAGAGTATATAGAAATACCACATAATGAAGAGTATATAGAAATACCACATAATCAAGAGTATATAGAAATACCACATAATCAAGAGTATATAGAAATACCACATAATCAAGAGTATATAGAAATACCACATAATCAAGAGTATACATAAATACCACATAATCAAGAGTATATAGAAATACCACATAATCAAGAGTATATAGAAATACCACATAATCAAGAGTATATAGAAATACCACATAATCAAGACTATATAGAAATACCACATAATCAAGAGTATATAGAAATACCACATAATCAATAGTATATAGAAATACCACATAATCAAATTAGATTAGACGGTGGATCTAGGACAAAAAGTACTATACATTAACCCACTCTTTTAGATGTTCCTACACTTACCCACCCTATTCAACATCTGACAGACATTAATACAGCACAGAGCGAGCCAAACGTAATAACAGCTGAGACATGACTTATTAGCACGACCAACCGTACATTAAATCACTCGTTTAAATGGTACATCTCTACTAATAAATATGTAATTATTGTTATGTATCAATGTAGTAATGGAAAGCTCAAATACAGTCTATATTTTCTAAGGATAAACTTAGGCTGTATAGTTTGTTTTTCATTATGTACTCATGTATAGATATAATTACATGGATAAGCGTAGATATGTAACTTGTCGAATGTGGTCAACTGTACAATCGGCCAAATAAGTGATGTCTCGGCACCAAATATATTTGTATCAATATTTGGTATCGGCATCATCTGAACTGGATTTATTCATTTCGAGTGAGATATACAAACATGTTCCTACACTTCCCCACCCTATTCAACATCTGACAGACATTAATACAGCACAGAGCGAGAAGATAATTATATACAAACATGTTCCTACACTTACCCACCCTATTCAACATCTGACAGACATGAATACAGCACAGAGCGAGCCAAACGTAATGACAGCTGTGACATGACTTATTAGCGTGACCGTACAAACATATTCCTACACTTACCCACCCTATTCAACATCTGACAGACATGAATACAGCACAGAGCGAGCCAAACGTAATGACAGCTGAGACATGACTTATTAGCGCGACCGTACATAAGGCAAGACCAATAGAGGATGCGAGAAGATAAACGATATTGACAGTAAATGCTCAACAACACAGTGACATGACACCTAGGGGAACTACTCGCTTTTTCTGGATCCCCTTCGCCCTCATGTTTAGCATATTAGTTTTGAGATGGTAAGACGTTAGTTCCGTTAGTTTGACAATTGTGAGACCTTTCGCCTCATTTTGTTGTCAATCTTAAGACCTTTCGTGCCATTTAGGTTTCAATTTTTTCCTGGCGAACGATAGAGAGCCTGTAATTTTAGAAGGAACCGGCCTTTGGCCGGTTGATTGATTGATTGATTATTGTTATAGCGATAGAAGAGCGAGAGAGATGCAACATTGCGGCGAAGAGAGAGAGGTTGCAGAGAATCTGTATGTGGACAAGAGTTAATGAGACGAAAGGCTTTCTTTTCTACTTTATCTAGAAGTGCTGTGTGAGAGGATCCTCCCTACACATGCGAACAATACTCAATACATAGACGCACTGTGCCTATGTACAGAGCAAGAAGTTGTGCCGGGGTAAAGAACCCCCGGAGGCGGTTGAGCACACCCAGCTTCTGGGAAGCCGTTTTAGCAAGAGTGGTAATATGGTCTTTCCAAGTTAGATTAGAAGAAAAAACAGACACTGAGAATGTTGAGAGAAGATGAAGAGTTTATTTCTGTATTGTTGAAATATAAGGGATAGTCCTGTGGGAGTTCTTGACGGGTTGATTAATGAAGAAAACTAGTTGAATAGTGCAAGGTAGATTTATCAGCATATGAATGGATAGGACTGGAGGTACAGTTGATGCGATTATTAATGAATATTAGAGAGAGAATTGGAGATGGGACAGAACCCTGAGGAACACCGGAGTTGATAGGTTGAGGAAGTGAATGATGGCCGTCCACAACCGCAGCTATGAAGAGGCCAGAAAGGAAATTAGAGATAAAGGCACAGATGGAGAGATAGAAACCGAAGGAGGGTAGTTTAGATATTAAAGATTTATGCCAGACTCTATCGAAGGCCTTCGATATGCCTAGCACAATAGAAAAGGTCTCACCAAAATCCGGAATGGAGGATGACCAAGAGTTAGTAAGATATGAATGAAGATCACCAGTAGAGCGACCCTTAACTGGCGATCTGAGAGTAGATTATGAGAAGAGAAATGCTTAAGAAATTTTGAAATAAGAATAGTTTCAAAAAAATTAGATATTCAATTTGTTATCAATTTCACCCCAACATCAAACACCTCCCATGAAATTATTGAAAGCATATAAAATTATGTGATCCACCGGGATTCGAACCTGGGTTATCACACACAGATTTCTAAACACTCTAACCATTACACCACCAATAAATGAGAGCAATCGGACGATAGGTATTAGTAATTAGTACAGAATTTATAAATTATCTTCGTTCTAATTTTGAAATACTCCTCATTGCACACTTAATCTTAACTATAATAAATAGTCGTTAAGGGGAGGTATTTAGTTTGTTCCCTACTTTTTCATCAAGCTTAAAATTACACCCCCTAGACCCCCTTTCAAGATAAATTTGTACATTTTTCGGTAGAAAAATTTCCCGGCCGGAGGCCGGTTGCTCTTAAATTACAGGCTCGCTTTCGCTCGCCAGGAAAAAATCGACACCTTAACGGCACGAAAGGGCTTAAAATTGACAGAAATGGGGCAAAATGTCTTAAAATATCCAAACTACTAGGGCGAAGGTCTTAAAATCTCAAAAGCAATGGGGCTAAACATGAGGGCGAAAGGGGTCCAGAAAAAAATCCCTCAAGTGAAAATCTCCCCCTTAATGAAGCTAATTAATTATTTTGTTGGGGGTCTATTTATTTATATATTAATTTACTCTTTAGTTTAGTTTAGTTTAGTTTAGTTTAGTTTAGTTTAGTTTAGTTTCTTCCCTAGACCTCCATCAAACTTTAAAAAAAAAACATTCATTAGATCCCCCTTCGAGATTAATTTGTAAATTTTTCGGTAGAAAAATGTCACGGTCCGAAGGCCGGTTCCTCCACAATTACAGGCTCGCTATCGCTCGCCAGGAAAAAAATCGACACCTGCAGGGAACGAAAGGTCTTAATATTGACAAAGAATTGAGGCGAAAGGTCTTAAAATCGACAAACTAATGGGGTAAACGTCTTAAAATCTCAAAACTAATGGGGCTAAGCATGAGGAAGAAAGGGGACCAGAAAAGCGGCCCATCTCCCCTTAAGATCATTATACACGGATCCTAATGTGCTGAGAAAGATGAATTTTATGTAGCAAGGTGACACAGTACAGTCGGTCAAATAAGTGATGTCTCGGCACCAAGTATATTTCGATCAAAAATTGGTATCGGCAATATTTTAGACGCGGTTTCTTCTTGCGAGTGAGATATACAAACGCGTGCCTACACTTACCCACACTATTCAACATCTGACAGACATTATTACAGCACAGAGCGAACCAAACGTAATGACAGCTGAGAGACTTGACTTATTAGCGCTACCGTACCTCCCACTGTTGACGTTCCGTTGTAGTTGCAAGAATACCAATTGACCACTTGCGAGTTTCAGGCTATAAGGAAGTTGGAGCTGTAGACATGGATATTTACCAGATACTAAAATACGGTCGTAGTACATTCATAAACGCATAAAACCAAATTCAACCTCATTTCCATCCATCAGAAACCTAGATTATCATTGCATTTCTGTTTAACCCTCTGAGGATCGATGATGCACTTTTTGTTTTCTGGCTATTATAAGACGATTTTATTCAGATTAGGAAGGGTATATGGAAGTCAGAGGGTTGATTGAGATAGTCTTTACCCTTTTATTACCTCCAGGTCCTTCCTAAGCTGCATAAAATCGTCTAATGATAGCCAAAATAAAACTGCTAAAACGCGTCAGAGCTTCAAGGGGTAATTAATATCGGTGTCTAGTTTATGCAAGTGCATTGGGGTTTGTAATTGATGATTAATGTTAAGAACGAGGTGTTACTTAACCCTTTGAGTACCAGCGACGGGTGTTATAGTTTATTCTATCTATACTTAAACGATAGTATGTAGCTTAGGAAGGATCTGTGGTAATTAAAAGGGTTGGTTGGGATAGTTTGAAGCTATATTATTGCCTAGAGGACCTTCCTAACCTGAATAAAATCGTATAATAGTTGCCAGAATATGATAACAAGAATGTCTCTGGTAAAGAAGGGGTTACTATCGATGTCTAGTTTATTCAAGTGCATTGGGGTTTGTAATTGATGATTAATGTTAAGAACGGGGTGTTACTTAATATCTATGTCTACGGCTCCAACTTCCTCATAACCCTGAGATGTTTGCGTGTTGGATTCGAACCCTCCTTAATGTTGCACACTGGTTGTAACTGCTGGACCTTGGGCTTGTGGACCGTGGACTGGTTATAGTGACTGTAGATGGCTGTGCCCCCTAACATCGTGCTCTTTACTAAGGGGGTCCACCTCTCTCTAGTCTCTCCCTCTCTTTCTCGGTTGTATCTATTCGGCTCCATTCAACCTACTGTTTTAAGACGTTTACCCCCATCCAGGTGTCGATCTTTTGCATTTTTTTTTTTTTTTGACAGCAGGCTAAATTTGTACATTTTTCGATAGAAAAATGTCTCTGGCGAAGCCGGATTTCTCCATACAATGCTGGCTCGCTATCGCTCGGCAGGAAAAAATTGACACCTGGATGGGATAAACGTCTTAAAACAGTAGGCTGAATGGGGCCGAATGGATACAAGCTAGAGAAAGAGAGAAAAGGAGAGAGCAAAAAAAAGCAGGTGACCCCCCTTAAGTCATTTAGAAGTGATTGTTGTTGATGTCGTTGCTTTAGTTTAGACGCTGCGCTAGATTAAGTCAGTCCTCCGGGGGGGGGGGGCCCCCAGATGAAGAGGCTGCCATATCTGGAACTGGGATTTAGAAACAAGATGATTTACATACTAAAATATCTTCATACTAAGATTTTTTCATACTAAGATATTTTCATACTAAATTCGTCAGCCCAGCTCCCATGTCAAAAGTATTCATTGAGCTTGATGATGGATACGCTCCTGCCCAGCACTCGCTAAATACCACCCCGGGTGCTTAAGGAGTGTTGGTGCAAAGGAGAAAGGCCATATTTATGCTACATTTTCAACCAAGCCGTTCCAGTCAACACGACCATGTTAATCAATTAATAATTACTCAGAGCTCTAAGACAAGCAGAGTACATTTGTAATAGTCATGCCAATCTTGTCTGCATAACAAGAGTGACATTGTTATTTCAAAGTAACGTTGACTGTTTTAGAGTTGTAAGCCCTTCCAGTTGATGAACTTCGATGTGTTGATTGTATTCACTGGCACAAAATGAAGCGTAACATTATTTTCTGTTAACCTTTGATAAAAGATATTTGTTTGAAAACTTACATTTAATATATAAATGGGAATGAAAACAAATGATGGTATGTGTCATTGAAGAGTGGGCTAAACCACCCTCAGTTTCCCCCAATGATTACGTCTGTGAGAGTGCAGCGAGTAGGGACCCGCCTCCGAGTATTACATTTCACTAACAGCTCCGGCCAGTCTGTACATATGGCATTGTCGATAGTAAGGAACCTCACTCATATTACTCAAATTACTCCTGTTCCTTATTAAGGGGAGGTATTTACTTTGTTCCCTAGACCTCCATCAAGCTTAAAAATTATACCCCCTTGAGTCCCTTTCAAGATAAATTTGTACATTTTTCGGTAGAAAAATTTCCCGGCCAAAGGCCGGTTCCTCTTAAATTACAGGCTCGCTATCGCTCGCCAGGATAAAATCGACACTTGAATGGTACGAAAGGTCTTATTATGGGGTGAAAGTTCTTAAAATCGCTAAACTAATGGGGCGAACATCTTAAAATCTCAAAAGCAATGGGGCTAAACATGAAGGAGAAAGGGGTCCAGAAAAAAATCCTCCAAGTGGACATCTCCCCTTAAGATTAATCATTCAGTAAAACACTAAAGAGCGGCAGTTTGATGTGAATAGCAGCCCTGTCATATAATGGGTACTAAACAAGGACATGTACTGTGTATTGCGGGAGTCCATATGTATAAACTGGCCCTAGTTGTGGTGTTAATGTACTTCTGAACCCGCTTCACCGAGAGAGACACCGAGGCCTCCCCACTGTCATTCCTTAGGTGGTGGCTCAATCAGTTTCTAGAGGCTTTACACGAACGGCTACTAGAAGGGACTAGCTGAAACTAGAATCGCAAACCTAGATACCGAGGAAAACTAGAATGACAAACCTAGATACCGAGGAAAACTAGACGACATAACGTTAATTGAACTAGATAATGTCCAGATACTAAAGTCTATTCGCTGTAAGTAGGCGAGAAATCATGATTCTAACCTCTGTAACTCAAAAACGACTAGAGTAATTGAGCTAATTGTTCTACCATTTGGGAAGAGCCAGTCAAAGAATAGATCAGGACATTTACAGCCAATTTGCTCTAGCCCTTTTTGAGTTACAGAGGATAGAGGTCATGATTTCTCGTCTACTTACAGCGAATAGACTATAGATGTAGATAGCGACTAGTGTTTCCTTATCTTAAAAACCAAACCTAGAGAGCGAGAGTGTACATAAATTATATACTGGTAGATATGAAGGAAGGTACCTACAGGCCTGCTCTAGCTGCTAGTGTAAGGGTATTGATGCCCACACACACACATTACGGGCTCAGGGTCGGTAAATAACAGCCAGTAATGCCCTTCGTAACACTCATTTCCTTGTTATTTCATCTTTTTGCACGATAAAATCCAAGTTATGCACCTTTCCATAATATTTTTTAACTTTCCATTTTCGCACAGTCATTCGTTCATTATCTGCACCCGATTTTAACTTTTCTTATCCAGAATTTCCGTATAAATATTTACTATTTTCTGGTACATTTTGTGTATCAGTCCTTATACTGCTATATTGTCATTATTATAATTATTATTATGTTATTTTATTATTATTATTATTCTTATTATTATTATTATTGTTCTTAATATCATCATCATCATTTTCATTTTCATTATTACGCAGACTCTTTCATTACTCTGTCCATTTGCATTTTGGTGATGGTTATCACTATATTGGCCCGTGCATTTTATCTGTTCTTTTTTCTATCTTTTTTGCTCGGTGTTATATTTAATTGCTCTGAAGTACGGGTTTCCATAAATAATTGTTTTTAAGGTGTTTTTTGAATAACACAGCTGTAATGTTTCCGATTATACACTGCTAAAGTAGACCTGTGGATAACTAGTTCATTCATTAACTTAGCCCTCAGCCATTCATAACTAACGTCACCAGATCTCACTAGCGAGAGATATATATCATGAAGACAGAACAAGTCAATATTGGTTATTAGAAGTCGCAAGTCGCCCTCTCCCTGCTACTGCCTGCCATCCAGCCATCACCTGCCGCCGCCGAGTGTCCACCACCATAACCGGCACACCATACCTGTGGTGGGAGTGGGGAAACCAGGCTACCATCATGGCCTAAACATCAGATCTGTGGTGGTATAGGTAGCGCCAACGAAATTGACAATTATCTCGATCCCTGACCTCTTCGTAACTCAAAAGGACCTTGAGCAAACTGGCTGTAAATTCCCACACCTATTTCCTGGTGGACTATTCCCAAATGAGGGAAATGTCAGCCTGATTGCTTAGACATTTGCTTATATTCTTTTTGAGTGATAAGAAGTTAAGGGGTCCAGATTATTGCCAAGTTCGTTGGCGCTACCTATAGTGGGGGGACCAGGCTGTCATCATGGCCACCACACCAGACCTGTGGTGTTGTTACTGGTGGTGACAGGCAGCAGTAACTATTCTCCATTCAGTTGACCCGTGCATCTGGCTCCTAACTGGTGTTTGTATCGAGGCTCATGATTGGCTATCTTATCAGTACCCTAGCTCACTGGCCAACATGAGTGGCAAAGCTGATATTATTCTGTATTATTATCTTTATTAGTCTTTATTTATTACTTAAACTAGATACGTTTAAGTAGTTTTAATGATTACTTAATAGATTACAGTCTTATCCGATTCTAAAGAGCTGTTAAATATCACAATAAACACAATAATAACGTTTATATCATAAAGTAAACACAAGCGAAATAAAGAAATGATAAACAGGTGAGGTAAGCGAGAGGAGAAGACTGACTGACTCGCTCACGCGGCTTAGCCAATCACAGGCCATGATTTACTTACCGGTATCACACACTTAAAATAGGCACTGACGCATTTCTTCCCTTGCTTGTGTTTACTGCATTATATCTACGATTTATGTGTTCCATGTGGTATTTTATAGCTATTAAGCTTCGAATATCACTGTAGATTATCACATTATCGTATGAATTAAGTAAACTTTTCCTTATTATTCCATATATATTAATTGAACTAGATAAGTTTTAGTAATTCTAATCAATGTGACAGGTGGTATCAGAAGCTTAAGAGCTATAAAATACCACATGGGACACATCAAATCGTAGATATAATGCAGTAAACACAAGCAAGGGAAGAAATACTGTCAGTGCCTATTTTAAATGTGTGATACCGGTAAGTAAATTATGGCCTGTGATTGGCTAAGCCGCGTGAGCGAGTCAGTCAGTCTTCACCTCTCGCTTACCTCCCTCGTTTATCATTTCATTATTTCGCTTGTGTTTACTTTATGATAATTATATACGTTACTATCGTATTTATTGTGATATTTAATAGTTATTTATATTCGGATAAGACTGTAATCTATTAAGTAATCATTAAAACTACTTAAACATATCTAGTTTAATGAATAAATAAAAACTAATAAGCTAATAAAAAAAAAATTATCAGCTCTGCCACTCATTTTGGCCACTGATCTAGGGTACTGATAAGATAGCCAATCATGAGCCTCGATACAAACACCAGTTAGGAGCCAGTTACAGGGGTCAACTGAATAGAGTATACCACTACCATTACACCAGATCTGTGGTATTGTCGGTGGTGTTGCCATACCATCCCCACACCAGACCTGTGGTGGTTGTGTTTCCAGGCTGTTACCACTATCACCACCACACCAGACCTGCTGTAGTGGAGGGGGTGTTGCTATGCCACCACCACACCAGACCTATGGTGGTGGAGATGGTGTTGCCATACCACCACCACACCAGACCCATGGTGGTGGAGATGGTGTTGCCATACCACCACCATACCAGACCCATGGTGGTGGAGGTGGTGTTGCCATGCCACCACCACACCAGACCTATGGTGGTGGAGATGGTGTTGCCATACCACCACCATACCAGACCCTGGTGATGGTGGTGGAGGTGGTGTTGCCATGCCACCACCACACCAGACCTGCTGTAGTGGAGGTGGTGTTGCCATACCACCACCACACCAGACCTATGGTGGTGGTGTTGGAGATGATGGTGGTACCAGACTTGAGGTAACGTCAGGAGGACGGCTGGGAAGCGGCTGCAGCAGGTGAGATGCGACTGTGTCAAGCGTTGTCTGCTGATCAGGTTAGCCTGATAAGCTGGCAGGCTTGGCACCAGTATAGAGAGCGGGTGTAGACGGTGCTTGTGTGGCGTTGCAGTTCTTCCTTCGCCTCAACTACCTGGATATGCACCGCACCTACGGCTGCGCCGCCAACCCCCAGCGCACACGGCCTCTCTGCGACTTTTGCGGCCGAAAGTTCTGTCAGCCTCAGAAACTGAAGGTTCACATCAAGCGAATGCACAGTGGTGAGTGTCAGGTGGAGGTGAGCGAGAGTGGTGCGGGATAATCCCTTGCTGTAGTAAGTAAGGCTCTCGGGAAGCGCAGGGGCAATCATCCGGGAGTGTCTCAGACGCCAGGGACTGGGAAGCCATTCATCAAGGGGCCTCGAGAAGGACTTACGGTAAGAGGGTGAAACTAGGGCGGGCTGCGGTAATAATAACTATCAATAACTGGGCCTTAGGGTACGCTACTTGCCCCACTTCATTAATTCATAGATCATACATGCTACTCTCCTGTGTTCTCTTTACCTGCTACAAGCATGACAGGTTCCTGTTAAATTTCCTTCCCCTCTGGACGCCACCGACTCTGGCTCCCACTGGCGGCTACATCTGCTCCCTCCCTGCCTCATTCTCCGTGGTGGCGCTCTGCCCGTGAGTACAACTTTATTTAAACTCTTACTGCCTTACCCACCATCACCAGTTCGATGCGCTCCCCTTCCCCTTGATTCCCTTACTCTCCGATTAGTACCATAGCGTCTGTACAAGTAATTAAACTAGATAATTCATTGATTTCCACTGCGTTATTCAAATTTCAAAGTAAACCTAAGAACACTTCATTGCACTTGGAGAAATCTATGTCCACTAAGTTATACAAATTTCAAAGTAAACCTAGTCTATGCAAGACAACTTCATAAGACGGAGAAATCTATGTCCACTAAGTTATACAAATTTCAAAGTAATCCTAGTCTATTCAAGAAAACTAAATTGCAATGGGAGAAATCTATATCCACTAAGTAATTCAAATTTCAAAGTAAACCTAGTCTATGCAAGAAAACTTAATTGCAATGGGAGAACTCTATATCCACGAAGTTATTCAAATTTCAAAGTAAACCTAGTCTCTGCAAGAAAATAAGACTAGGAGAAATCTCTGTCCACTAAGTTATTCAAATTTCAAAGTAAACCTAGTCTATGCAAGACAACTTCATAAGACTAGGAGAAATCTATGTCCACTAAGTTATTCAAATTTCAAAGTAAACCTAGTCTATGCAAGAAAACTTAATTGCAATGGGAGAAATCTATATCCACTAAGTAATTCAAATTTCAAAGTAAACCTAGTCTATGCAAGAAAATAAGACTAGGAGAAATCTCTGTCCACTAAGTTATTCGCATTTCCAAGTAAATTTAGATAAAGCTGGGATTGATATTGATAATCGATATCACACATAATAATTGGTCACTGATAACCTATAGAGTAACTCTGCTCTTGTTTGTTATCGATGTGTAGTTTGAGATAAGGAGAAAAGTTAAATATTAGTAAAGAAATACATGAATATACAAAGTAATAACATCTTCATCCCTTAAAAGACATTGCCTTGTAATAGCTGAACGAACAGATGGGTAATTGATCACTTGAGAGTTTCAGGCTATAAGGAAGTTGGAGCTGTAGACATTGATGGTAAATAGAAATGCAATAATTATGTAGGTTTCTAATGGCTAAAGAGTAAGTTGAATTGGGTTTTATGTATCTATGAATTTACTACGATCGTTTTTTTTTTTTTTTTTTTTTTTTTTTTTTTTTTTTTCTTCTATATATTGTTAGCTGTAAATTCTGTTAAATATCGTTGTCTACAGCTCCAACTTCCTTATAGAACGAAATTCGCAAGTGGTCAATTGCCTACAAGTACAGTATATCCATACGCTGTTATACGGAGACTTCAACGCTGCATTAGCTAGTGATCATGCAAATACGTCGGCACCAGATTCACCTTTTCAAGATTAGGACGCATTCTGGCTAACATTAGACGATTGTATCCAGTTTAGGAAGGATCTGTGGGAATGATAAGGGTCAAGACTGTCTCCATTAACCCTCTGACTCCCACATACCCTTCCTAATCAGCATAAAGTCGTCTAATGATAGCCAGACAACAGAAAGGGAACGCGTTAAGGGGAGGTGTTTAGTTTGGTCCCTAGATATCCTTCAAGCTTAAGATTACACCCCCTTGAGCCCCTGTCAAGATAAATTTGAAAATTTTTCGGTAGAAAAATTTCCCGGCCGAAGGCCGGTTCCTCTTAAATTGCAGGCTCGCTATCGCTCGCCAGGATAAAATCGACACCTGAATGGCATGAAAGGTCTTAATATGGGGTGAAAGTTCTTAAAATTGCTAAACTAATGGGGCAAACGTTTTATAGTATCAAAAGCAATGGGGCTAAACATGAGGGAGAAAGGGGTCCAGAAAAAAATCCCTCAAGTGGAGATCTCCCCTTAATTAAACCTCTCCATGTTAATTAGGAACATCATAATAGTCACTGAGCCATGGAAGTATTGGAACCAACACGCTACGAACGAACATATGTATGAACTGGTTATGTGAACGTCCGTAAGTCACTCTTAGTACCCATCCTGTGGCCACTTTCCATCTGAGGTCATTTTTAAGGGGGGGTGGGGGGTGACCTGGTTTGTGTTCTGTCCTTTTCTGTCTTTCTCTGGCTTGTATCCATTTGGCCCCATTCAGCCTACTGTTTTAAGACGTTTATCCCCATCCAGGTGTCATTTTTTTACTGGTGAGCGGTAGCGAGCCAGCATATGTTTTATTTTTGTTTGACAGCAGGCTAAATTTTTACATTTTTCGATAGAAAAATTTCTCCGGCGAAGCCGGATTTCTTCATATAATGCTGGCTCGCTATCGCTCGCCAGGAAGAAATCGACACCTAGATGGGGATAAACGTCTTAAAATAGTTGGCTGAATGGGGCCGAATGGATACAAGCCAGAGAAAGAGAGAAAAGGACAGAAATAACAAAAAGCAGGTCACCCCCCTTAAAGCTTAGTATGAGACTCCTAGATAGAAGTAAACAAATCATCAATCCAAGACCCTGTTGTTGTTGTTGTTGTTGTTGTTCCCCAGGCTGTCTGGCCGAACAGCCCCAAGGTCTCGAGCAAGGCCAAGGCCATAAACGAGCTCCCCCACAAAATCCTCCCTGCTTACCACTAACAAAGCCCGGGTGACCGAAGCCACTCCAAGGCAGGGAGCTGAGGAGGGTGCGGAAACGCCCGGGAAACCAAAGCCCCACCCAAGGCCCTGTGCCCCTCAGCAATTATGAAGGGAAAGTTGAGGGGTAAGGGAAAAATGTGACGCTTTGGCTCCCAATCTGCCAACTTCTAGGTTGGCAGTAGGGAGGTCAATCCACGGAAAAGACGCCGCCACTTGAGATCTAGAAGATATATAAGTAAAAGGAACAGTCAGAGTAAGCTATGGGTAAAAAAAAAAAAAAAAAAAAAAAAAAATAGAAGGAAACATGCTTACATTACTGAAATGTTTGTGGACATGCAGTAATGCAAGTAATGGTCACTCTTCTGTAAATCTAAAATGGCTTACTTAAGAATGGGAAACGGGGTGGGACCTTCTTTTTTTTTTTTTCTTTTTTTTTTTTCTTTTTTTTTATTTAAAAAAAAAAAAAAAAAAAAAAAAAAAGTAAGCTATGGGTATGGCAGAGATCGCTCAGTTCTCACTCGGATAGACCAGCCCATCACCACATGACCCTGTTGTTGTTGGAAGTTGGAGCCGCAAACATTGATATTAAACAGAAAGGCAATAATAATGTAGGTTTCTGACGGATAAAAAGTATGTTGAAATGGGTTTTATGGGTTTAGACATGTACGGTCGCGCTAATAAGTCATGTCCCAGCTGTCATTACGTTTGGCTCGCTCTGTGCTGTATTAATGTCTGTCAGATGTTGAATAGGGTGGGTAAAGATAGGAACATGTTTGTATATTTCACTCGATATGAAGAAATGAAGCGTAGATATTGCCGATACCAATGATTGCTCAAAACTTACTTGGTGCCGAGACATGACTTATTAGCGCGACAAAGTGCTCTAATTACTATAATAGTCCTTGTAATGTATTGAAAGTCTAGCAAGAGGGTGACATTGGGACGACTTTTGGTGGCATAAGAACAGAGGCAGAGACAATGAGGTCTTACAGTGAGCAGTTCAATTAAGGGGAGATCTCCACTTGAGGGATTTTTTTCTTGACCCCTTTCTCCCTCATGTTTATCCCCATTGCTTTTGATATTATAAAACGTTTTCCCCATTAGTTTAGCGATTTTAAGAACTTTCACCCCATATTAAGACCTTTCGTGCCATTCAGGTGTCGATTTTATCCTGGCGAGCGATAGCGAGCCTTTGATTTAAGAAGAACCGGCCTTTGGCCGGGACATTTTTCTACCGAAAAATGTACAAATTTATCTTGAAAGGGGGTCTAGGGTGTGTAATTTTAAGCTTGATGGAGGTCCAATGAACAAACTAAATACCTCCCCTTAATCAACACCTTTATCAAACGAGTCATTAATATCTAATGATGATGTACGACAGGTTGGGGATTCGAACCCACTCACTCCAGGTATATTTGGGAGAGTCGGGCACCATCACCACTCGGCCATGAGCGGATACAAAAAATCCGCTGATGGCCGAGTGGTTAAGGTGCCCGACTCTCCCAAATATACCTGGAGTAAGTAGGTTCGAATCCTGGTAAGGGTACCTCTCTCTCCCAACCAAGTCATTAAGGGGAGATATCGACTTGAGGGATTTTTTTCTGGACCCCTTTCTCCCTCATGTTTAGCCCCATTGCTTTTGAGATTTTAAGACAGTCGCCCCATTAGTTTGGCGATTTTAAGAACTTAAGCCCCATTTCCGTCAATTTTAAGACCTTTCGTGCAATTTAGGTGTCGATTTTATCCTGGCGAGCGATAGCGAGCCTGTAATTTAAGAGGAACCGGCTTTCAGCCGGGACATTTTTCTACCGAAAAATGTACAAATTTATCTTGAAAGGAGCTCAAGGGGGTGTAAGCTTTAGCTTGATGGATATCTAGAGACCAAACTAAAAACCTCCCCTTAATATTTAGTTACATATACAAGCTTGTAAAATTTTGTGTTATACCATGCTCGGCAGACTTTACCCTGTGTGTTATAATAATTCCAGTGATCTTTGAGGTGTGAGTTACCTGAAAGTGACTCTAATCAGCTTTGTATTTACCTGAAAATGACTCCAATCAGCTTTGTATTTACCTGAAAGTTGTATTTATCTGAAAGTGACTCCAATCAGCTTTGTATTTATCTGAAAGTTACTCCAATCAGCTTTGTATTTACCTGAAAGTGACTCCAATCAGCTTTGTATTTACCTGAAAGTTACTCCAATCAGCTTTGTATTTACCTGAAAGTTACTCCAATCGGCTTTGTATTTACCTGAAAATTACTCCAATCAGCTTTGTATTTACCTGAAAGTTACTCCAATCAGCTTTGTATTTACCTGAAAGTTACTCCAATCAGCTTTGTATTTACCTGAAAGTTGTATTTATCTGAAAGTGACTCCAATCAGCTTTGCATTTACCTGAAAGTTGTATTTATCTGAAAGTGACTCCAATCAGCTTTGTATTTATCTGAAAGTTACTCCAATCAGCTTTGTATTTACCTGAAAGTGACTCCAATCAGCTTTGTATTTACCTGAAAGTTACTCCAATCAGCTTTGTATTTACCTGAAAGTTACTCCAATCGCCTTTGTATTTACCTGAAAATTACTCCAATCAGCTTTGTATTTACCTGAAAGTTACTCCAATCAGCTTTGTATTTACCTGAAAGTGACTCCAATCAGCTTTGTATTTACCTGAAAGTTACTCCAATCAGCATTGTATTTACCTGAAAGTTACTCCAATCAGCTTTGTATTTACCTGAAAGTTACTCCAATCAGCTTTGTATTTACCTGAAAGTTACTCCAATCAGCTTTGTATTTACCTGAAAGTTACTCCAATCAGCTTTGTATTTACCTGTAAGTTACTCCAATCAGCTTTGTATGTATCTGAAAGTTACTCAAATCAGCTTTGCATTTACCTGAAAATTGTATTTACCTGAAAGTGACACCAATCAGCTTTGTACTAACCTGAAAGTGACTCCAATCAGCTTTGCATTTACCTGAAAGTTGTATTTACCTGAAAGTGACTCCAATCAGCTTTGTATTAACCTGAAAGTGACTCCAATCAGCTTTGCATTTACCTGAAAGTTGTATTTACCTGAAAGTGACTCCAATCAGCTTTGTATTTTGTCAGACAATGTACGGTACCCCCTCATCTTCTTCACACCCAACCTCCCATACTACTTAGAACGAGATGTTAGTGCTTGCAGGATAGTTTTATATATATATATTAAGCCCTGATGATGCCATACGTGTTTATTAAGTTAATCAGCAGAATTTACCTGGGAATATTGAGGCGCTAACATATCCTCTACTTTATCTCATTACTTAAGGGGAGTGACCTGCTTTTTGTTAGTTCTGTCCTTTTCTCTCTTTCTCTGGCTTGTATCCATTCGGCCCCATTCAGCCAACTATTTTAAGAAGTTTATCCCCATCTAGGTGTCGATTTCTTCCTGGCGAGCGATAGTGAGCCAGCATTATATGAAGAAATCCGGCTTCGCCGGAGAAATTTTTCTATCAAAAATGTACAAATTTAGCCTGCTGTCAAACAAAAATAAAAAATATGCTGGCTCGCTACCGCTCACCAGTAAAAAAATTGACACCTGGATGGGGATAAACGTCTTAAAACAGTAGGCTGATGGGGCCAAATGGATACAAGCCAGAGAAAGATAGAAAAGGACAGAACAAAAACAGGTAACCCCCCTTAAGCCATCGAGCCAATCCTATTATGACTTGAGAATGAACTTTACTTTATCACTTACCTAAAACACACCTTTTTAATATCTCTCTCATCTGAGTTTTGCAGAGGCTATTGAAAGCAGTAAGTAGTGTCTTGGCCAAGGTTAAGGCGGTATCACACGAGCGCTTTTTCACTCGACATTTATCCTCAACACTGGTCTGGCAGCTTATGAGGTCAACATATATAATATTTCAGTCTAGTTGCAGAAATGTTGCCAGAAAAATGTTGATCATGGAATGTTGACTATGAAAGCTCTCGTGTGATACCGGCTTTAAGGTGGCTCTCAATGTTAAGGTGCCTCTGGTGTAGTAGTGGTGTAGTGGGAACACAGGAGATAGTGCGGCCCCGCCCTGGTGGAGCCCCCCCCCTCCCCCCACCCCCCCAGAGACTGATCTAGCGGGAGCGTCTGGTAGGGTACGGGGCATCTGGGTACCTCCTAGCTGCCTCGACCCACCACACAAACCTCTCATCTTGGTCACGCTCTCTCTTTTCTTCTCTCACGCGTGTGTGTTTGTATGAATGTCACGCTAACTCATCAATGGGGTACACCTTTCACCTGTACCCCGCGTATGAATGACGTATGCTTGCTTGCGGAGGACAGTTCTTCCTGCGGCTACACTCGCTGGACATGCACGTGACGTACTCCTGCGGCCGCAACCCAGCGCGCGTCTTCCCCCTCTGCGACTACTGCGGCAAGAAGTTTTGTCAACCACAGCACCTGCGCTCTCACCAGAAGCGCATGCACGCAGGTCAGTCCTACCTAGAGATCCGGTAGTAACAGAAACCGGACAAATATTTCTTTAGACGTCATTTTGGTGCCATGATAAAACAAAAATTGGGGTGATATTCTGTTTTTTCAGATAATTATATATTTTGTTATCAACCAATATCACTTCTAAACTCAATTAATCAAATCAAATCAAATTAAATCAAATAACAAAATTGGGGTAATATGCTGTTGTTGATCATTTAGAATTAATATCCAAAGACCAAACTACACATCGTTTAATGGTATTGCCGAATTAGCCTCATGGATATGGATATATTTGGGTGTAAATAGACGCCAATGACACCAGTGGTACCAATATGGCGGAGGTTGGCCGATCTCTGTTACTATAGGGTCTCCATATTGCTACACCACCACCACCACCACCACCACACTCACCCTCACACTGCACCCCACTCTCACCATCACTCTTTTATATACTCTTTCAATTTTTTTAAATAGCAAACAGCACTTGTATGGGCAATGTAAAAGGAATATATATACCCGGTATATATATACCCGGTATATATATACCGGTATATATATATATATATATATATATATATATATATATATATATATATATATATATATATATATATATATATCTATTTTTTTTTTTTATTTATTTTTTTTTTTTTTTTTTTTTTTTTTCATAACCCCATCACAAGATGCAATGCATGTATCTTTCATTATTTGGAATGATAGTAATTTTGTTTGTATTTACATATATGACACCATATATATTTTAATCAGTAAACATTATTTATCAAGGGTTGTTTTGACACTTAATGTATGCCAGCTTCTCTTTTCATTTTTCTTTTTTTCTTTTTTCTTTTTTGTAAGCAATAATGGCATTATATATTTGACGAGTGTATTGTCTACGGAATTTCTAGACTATTATGTTATTAAGTATATTATATATTATATTATATTATATTATATTATATTATATTATATTATATTATATTATTGTATATTATTATTATGAAACACATCAAGGGGAGACGGTCGGGTTTTTTTAATTTTCCTGATTTTGGCCCTGTCACTCTTTCAACTCTGGGGGAGGCACTCGCTACACACAGTTCTGCCTTGTGTCTCCCTCATTCACAATAAAAAAAAAAAAAAAAAAAAAAACTAAAAAATGCTAATATAAAGACAAATAAATGAGCCAATAAATACGGCCATCTCCCCTTCACATTTCCTTCAATATATATATATAGGTTGATTTACATTTCCTTCATTATATATATATATAGGTTGATTTACAGATATATACCTGTATATATAGGTTGATTTACATTTCCTTCATTATATATATATAGGTTGATTTACAGATATATATATATAGGTTGATTTACATTTCCTTCAATATATATATATATAGGTTGATTTACAGATATATATATATAGGTTGATTTACAGATTTACAGAATTAACTAGATCATTATCATACCGTAGATTGGGTGAGAGGAAGCGCTTGAAGGGCAGATCTCCACTTGAGGTATTTTTTTCTTGACCCCTTTCTCCCTCATGTTTAGCCCCATTGCTTTTGATATTATAAAACGTTTGCCCCATTAGTTTAGCGATTTTTAGAACTTTCACCCCATATTAAGACCTTTCGTGGAATTCGGGTGTCGATTTTTTCCTGGCGAGCGATAGCGAGCCTGCAATTTAAGAGGAACCGGCCTTCGGCCGGGACATTTTTCTACCGAAAAATGTACAAATTTATCTTGAAAGTGACTCAAGGGGGTGTAATTTTAAGCTTGATGGAGGTCTAGGGAACAAACTAAAGACCTCTCCTTGAAGGGACACTGGTTATTTTGGGCGTCTATGTATTTATATAGTCATTTATTGTTTAGTTTCCTCCCTAGACCTCCATCAAACTTTAAAAAAAAAAAAAAAAACATCCAATAAATCCCCTACGAGATTACTTTGTATATGTTTCGGTAGAAGAATGTCACGGCCGAAGGCTGGATCCTCCAAAATTACAGGCTCGCTTTCGCTCGCCAGGGAAAAAATCGACACCTAAAGGGCACGAAAGGTCTTAATGTTGACAAAAAAATGGGGCGAAAAGCCTTAAGATCGACAACTAATGGGGCAAATGTCTTAAAATCTCAAAACTAATGGGGATAAGCATGAGGAAGAAAGGGGTCCAGAAAAACGGCCCATCTACCCTTAAGTCTTGATTCTGTAACGTTTTGGGCCATAGAAAACTTACCTGCAGAGAGAAACTGACAAGTCTCTCTCGGAAGATGGGATTTGTGTAGCCCGAAACGTTAGAATGAAGGATTAAATCTCTTCCCTATGCCCCCGCTCTCAAATCTATTCACTTATCAATATAATTATTATGTTTTTTACACCAACCAACTTCACATCTAAACTCAATTAATGAAATCAACAAATACATGTGAAAGAATTTATAACTATAGTCTGTTTCTGTTCAACTGGCAGTAAATAGCAAAGTTCCCATTAAGATAGAGTTCTCAGTTATTTTTACGATTTTGTAGTGAAATATGACGCTAATTATATAAAGTTGGTCTTTATATGATGCAGAGTCATAGTAGTTTCATATAATTTGCAATGAAATATGACGCTAATTATATAAAGTTGGTCTTTATATGATGCAGAGTCATAGTAGTTTCATATAATTTGCAATGAAATATGACGCTAATTGTATAAACCTGGTCTTAGTATGATACAGAGACATGGTAGTTTCATATTTATCGAGAAATCAGCTGTTAGAGGGATTCAATTTACCGCCAGATGAAATGAAACCGAGTATAGATACATGTATGTGTAATGGTTCCATCTCATCTCAACCAGTAGACCATTTCAACCAGTATCTCTCAACCAGTGCCAAATTAACCCAGACCAACCAAACCAGTGCCAAAATATAGTACTAACCTAACCTAACCTAACCGTATTGGTTGATTTGGTACTGGTTGAGAGCTACGGGTTGAAATGGTCTACTGGTTGAGTTGACCGGTCACCATGTGTAATGTACAGTATGTGCATATCTTATTTGAAACACATACGAACACACATTACATATACAAACACACACAAACACACATTACATATACAAACACATACAAATACACATTACATATACAAACACATACAAACACATACAAACACACATTACATATACAAACACATACAAACACACATTACATTATACAAACACATACAAACACATACAAACACACATTACATATACAAACACATACAAACACACATTACATTATACAAACACATACAAACACATACAAACACACATTACATATACAAACACATACAAACACATACAAACACATACAAACACACATTACATATACAAACACATACAAACACACATTACATATACAAACACATACAAACACATACAAACACATACAAACACACATTACATATACAAACACATACAAACACACATTACATATACAAACACATACAAACACACATTACATATACAAACATATACAAACACATACAAACACATACAAACACACATTACATATACAAACACATACAAACACATACAAACACACATTACACATACAAACACATACAAACACACATTACATATACAAACACATACAAACACATACAAACACACATTACATATACAAACACATACAAACACACATTACATATACAAACATATACAAACACATACAAACACATACAAACACACATTACATATACAAACACATACAAACACATACAAACACACATTACATATACAAACACATACAAACACATACAAACACACATTACATATACAAACACATACAAACACACATTACATTATACAAACACATACAAACACACATTACATATACAAACACATACAAACACATACAAACACATATTGCATATACAAACACATACAAACACATACAAACACACATTACATATACAAACACATACAAACACACATTACATATACAAACACATACAAACACATACAAACACATACAAACACACATTACATATACAAACACATACAAACACACATTACATATACAAACATATACAAACACATACAAACACATACAAACACACATTACATATACAAACACATACAAACACATACAAACACACATTACATATACAAACACATACAAACACATACAAACACACATTACATATACGAACACATACAAACACATACAAACACACATTACATATACAAACACATACAAACACATACAAACACATACAAACACACATTACATATACAAACACATACAAACACATACAAACACACATTACATATACAAACACATACAAACACACATTACATTATACAAACACATACAAACACACATTACACATACAAACACATACAAACACACATTACATATACAAACACATACAAACACACATTACATATACAAACACATACAAAAACACATTACATATACAAACACATACAAACACATACAAACACATACAAACACACATTACATATACAAACACATACAAACACACATTACATATACAAACATATACAAACACATACAAACACATACAAACACACAGTACATATACAAACACATACAAACACATACAAACACACATTACATATACAAACACATACAAACACATACAAACACACATTACATATACAAACACATACAAACACACATTACATTATACAAACACATACAAACACATACAAACACACATTACATATACAAACACATACAAACACATACAAACACACATTACATATACAAACACATACAAACACATACAAACACATACAAACACACATTACATATACAAACACATACAAACACACATTACATATACAAACACATACAAACACACATTACATATACAAACACATACAAACACATACAAACACACATTACATATACAAACACATACAGACACATACAAACACACATTACATATACAAACACATACAAACACATACAAACACACATTACATATACAAACACATACAAACACATATTACATATACAAACACATACAAACACACATTACATATACAAACACATACAAACACACATTACATATACAAACACATACAAACACACATTACATATACAAACACATACAAACACATACAAACACACATTACATATACAAACACATACAGACACATACAAACACACATTACATATACAAACACATACAAACACATACAAACACACATTACATATACAAACACATACAAACACATATTACATATACAAACACATACAAACACACATTACATATACAAACACATACAAACACACATTACATATACAAACACATACAAACACACATTACATATACAAACACATACAAACACATACAAACACACATTACATATACAAACACACATTACATATACAAACATATACAAACACATACAAACACATACAAACACACATTACATATACAAACACATACAAACACATACAAACACACATTACATATGCAAACACATACAAACACATACAAACACACATTACATATACAAACACATACAAACACACATTACATTATACAAACACATACAAACACACATTACATATACAAACACATACAAACACATACAAACACACATTACATTATACAAACACATACAAACACATACAAACACACATTACATTATACAAACACATACAAACACATACAAACACACATTACATATACAAACACATAAAACACATACAAACACACATTACATATACAAACACATACAAACACATACAAACACACATTACATATACAAACACATACAAACACACATTACATATACAAACACATACAAACACACATTACATATACAAACACATACAAACACACATTACATATACAAACACATACAAACACACATTATATATACAAACACATACAAACACACATTACATATACAAACACATACAAACACACATTACATATACAAACACTTACAAACACACATTACATATACAAACATATACAAACACATACAAACACATACAAACACACATTACATATACAAACACATACAAACACACATTACATATACAAACACATACAAACACACATTACATATACAAACACATACAAACACACATATAATCTATTTTATGGCATCTACATATTCGCCTAAAACGCTAATATAAAGTACGATGTATTTCAGCGGCGTATTAACCCTTTGAAGCTCTGACACGTTTTAGCAGTATATTTTGGCTATCATTAGACGACTTTATGCAGCTTAGGAAGGATCTGTGGGTATTAAAAGGGCAAACACTATCTCAACCAACCCTTTGACTTTCATATACCGTTACTAATCTGAATAAAATCGTCTAATAGTAGCCAGAAACAGAACAGAAACGCGTATTGGAGCTTGAAAGGGTTAACACATTCAGTACCGGTGACGTCCTTGTCATTATATTCCGGCCACTAGCCTATTAGACATTTTGATTCAGCTTAGGAAGGATCTACCCGTGAAAAGATTACAGACTATCTGGATTAATCCTTTTAGCTACCATACATCCTTCCTAAGCTTCAAAAATCGTCTAAATGCCGCTGGTACTGTAAGGGTTAATAAATATCATCATCATTTTGTTGCAGATTAATTACCATTTTAAATAATTAACCATAATTTTGAAATGCGCTAAACCACTAACGGATAATTATAATTGCTGTTTGTATATACAATAGAAAACTAAGTCTAGATGGTTCACATTTCGGTCGATGTTTTCTAGACCACCTTCTCCCTCATCTTTAGACCCATTAGTTTGGCGATTTTATGAACTTTCGCCCCATTTCTGTCAATTTTAAGACCTTTCCTGTCAATTAGGTCTCGATTTTTTTCCCGGCGAGCGATACCGAGCCTGTAATTTAAGAGGAATCGGCCTTCGGCCAGGACATTTTTCTACCGAAAAATGTACAAATTTATCTTGAAAGGGGGTCTAGGGGGCTTCATTTTAAGCTTGATGGAGGTCTAGCGAGGAAACTAGAAAAATAA
The DNA here is from genome assembly GCA_032716605.1 of Paralithodes platypus. Lineage (NCBI taxonomy): Eukaryota > Metazoa > Arthropoda > Malacostraca > Decapoda > Lithodidae > Paralithodes > Paralithodes platypus. The sequence goes on along the minus strand of CM064561.1, from coordinate 21,005,031 downwards.
TAAATAAATACAAAAATGGACAAAAAGTTAATGATTAAGTATTTTTTTTTAGTTTCCTCCCTAGACCTCCATCAAACTAAAAAAAAAAAATCCATTAGATCCCCCTTCTAGATAAATTTGTACATTTTTTGGTTGTTGTTGTTGTTGTTGTTCCCCAAGCTGCCTGGCCGAACAGCCCCAAGGCCCCGTTGAAGGCCAAGGCCATAACCGAGCGCCCCCACAGAACCCTCCCTGCCGACCACAATAAAGCCTGGGTGACCGAAGCCACTCCATGGCGGGGAGCTAAGGAGGGTGCGGAAACGCCCGGGAAACCAAAGACCCACCCAGGGCCCTGTGCCCCTCAGCAATTATGAAGAGAAAGTTGAGGGGCAAAGGAAAAATGTGACACTTTGGCTTCCAATCTTGGTAGATTGGGAGGTCAATCCACGGAAGAGGCGCCGTCACTTGAGATCTAGAAAATATATAAGTAAAAGGAACAGTCAGAGTAAGCTATGGGTATGGCAGAGATCGCTCAGTTCTCACTCTGATAGACCAGCCCATCACCACATTTTTTGTAGAAAAATGTAGCAGCCGAAGGCCGATTTTTCCAAATCTACAAGCTCACTATCGTTCGCCAGGAAAAAAATCGACACCTGAATAGCACGAAAGGTCTTAATATTGACAAAGAAATGGGGTGAACGGTCTGAAAATCGCCGAACTAATGGGGGGAATGCCTTAAAATCCCAACATTTATGGGGCTAAACGTGAGGAAGAAGGGGGTCCTTTCTATCTTAAAATGTCCAATCCCTCTCAATAACTGTTAAAAAATGTCCAATCCCTCTCAATAACTGTCAAAAAAATCCAATCCCTCTCAATAACTGTCAAAAAATGTCCAATCCCTCTCAATAACTCAATAAATGTCCAATCCCTCTCAATAACTGTCAAAAAATGTCCAATCCCTCTCAATAACTGTCTTCCACTGTCACAACTTTAAGGAGATACTGGCTGTGTTTATGGTCTAGTTATTCAGTTATTCACTACAGTTATTGTTGGGGTCTATTTAGTTTTATATTAATTTATTTTAGGAAAAGTGGGGATTGGGCCTGAGTATATAGATAGATAGATAGATAGATAGATAGATAGATAGATAGTTTCCTCTCTAGACCTCCATCGAGCTTTAAAAAACACACCCTAGACTCCCCCTCGAGATATATTTGTACATTTTTCGGTAGAAAAATTTCCCGGCCAAAGGCCGGTTCCTCTTAAAATTACAGGTTCGCTGTCGCTCGCCAGGAAAATATAGACGTCTACAGTAAATGGCGCGAAAGGCCTTAAAATTGGCAACGAAATGGGGCGAAAGGTGTTAAAATCGTCAAACTAATGATCCGAACGCCTTAAAATCTCAAAACTAATGGGGCTAAACACGAGGGAGAAAGTGGTCCAGAAAAGAAACACCAAACCTCCCCTTAAGGACGGCATTTCTGTCTAGAGTGTACAGTAGCCCTCAATAACTGCGTTCCACTATCACGACTTCAACTTGTTTTCCTTATTTTTTCGCGTGTGTTTTGACGTGTTTGTGTTTTGACGTATTTTCCAGATTTGTTCCTGTGTTTTGACGTGTTTTTCTTATTTTTCCGTGTGTGTTTTGACGTGTTTTCTTTAATATATTTGTTTGTGTTTTGACGTGTTTTCCTTATTTGTTCGTGTGTTTTGATGTGTTTTCCTTCTTTCTCGCGTGTGTTTTGACGTTTTCCTTATTTTTCGCGTGTTTTGACGTTTTCCTAGTTTTTCGCGTGTTTTGACGTGTTTCCTTCTTTTTCGCGTGGTTTGACGTTTTCTTTATTTTTCGCGTGTGTTTTGACGTGTTTCACTTATATTTTTCGCGTGTTTTGACGTTTTTCCTAATTTTGACGTTTTTTAAGTTTTCGCGTGTTTTGACGTTTTACATATTTTTCGCGTGTGTTTTCACGTTTTCCTAGTTTTTCGCCCGTGTTTTGACGTTTTCCTAAGTTTTCGCGTGTGTTTTGACGTGTTTTACTTATTATTTGGGTGTGTTTCCGTGTGTTTTGACAGAATTTGTTTAGTAGGAGCAAAAAAATTGCCTTAACTCCTGTACCGGCAACGTCTTTTGTATTGTATTCTAGCTATATTTAGACGAGTTTGTGCAACTTAAGAAGGATCTGGGGTAGTAAAAAGGGTTAAGTGAGATAGTTCGAAGCCTGTTCATTGCTGGAGGCCCTTAAGTAAGCTGAAGAAAATCGTCTAGTAGTAGCCAAAATAAGATTAAAAAAGACGTCGCCGGTACAGAAGGGGTTGTTAATACAGTGAGTTAAGCGGCTGTCACACGAGCGATTTTTCCGTCAATTTTCCATGAGCAAGTTTTGTTCTCGGTATATTTCGGGACTTTTTTGCACTGGTATCGGTAACTAGACCGAAGGTAGATTATGTTAGGCGGCTAAATTCTGATAAAGTGTAATTTTTGAAGCTGCCAGACCATAATTGCCCGTAAAAATTGCTCGAAAAACGGCTAGTCTGACTCCAGCCTTATGCCCGCGAGAAGTATTTATAAATCTTCGAAATTTAATATAGGTTCACAATTAATTATATTATTAAATCAAGTCTAGGATGGTTTCACAAATTTAAGTTAAGTATTTGTAACTTATTTTATTATTTTAGGATTTTTTAATCATTCTTGCTTTAGTGTTGCAGGTTTTAAATTAATGTTTGTGGTGTATGAGGAGATTGAGAAAGTGTGTGTGTGTGTGTGTGTGTGTGTGTGTGTGTGTGTGTGTGTGTGAGAGAGAGAGAGAGTGAGAGGGAGAAAAGAAAGAGAGAGAGAGAGAATAAAGAAGTGTTAAAGAGATGAAAAGCTTTGGGTTATGTGCCTAGAATGTGTGTGTGTGTGTGTGTTTCTGTCTGGCTCTCTGTCTGCGTGTGTGTTTCTGTATGTATATGTGTGTGTGTGTGTGTGTGTGTGTATGTTTTTTTTTTTTTGTGTGGGACCTTTTTTTTTTTTTTTTTTTTTTTTTTTTTTTTTTTTTTGTCTGCCTGCGTGTGTGTGTGTGTCTGCCTGCGTGGGTGTGAGTGTGTGTCTGTCTGTGTGTGTCTATATGTCTGTGTGTGTGTGTGTGCCCAGTGAGGATCCCCAATAAAAGAGTACCTGTTAGAGAGTGAACTGCAAGAGTGAACGAAAGAGTCGGTGAAAGTTAGAACCCCCAGTAAGTGTGTAAGTGTTCCTAGTAACAGTGTAAGAGCTCCCAGTAGTAGTTTCCGAGCTCCCAGTCATAGAGCCAATAAGAGTGCTAGAGAGCCCATTAAATAGAGTTAGGCCTGGCGCACACTGAGACGCAGGTAACACAGGTAATGCAACACAACGCAGGGCAGAAACAGATTTTTTTTTATTTCAAATTAGAATTACGCCTGTGCTGCCCTACGTCCCAATCTATGTATGTATGTATGTATATACTCAGGCATATACCCTATTGCTGGGGGTGGCCGACACAAGACAGAGCTCGAACAGAAACAACATTAGAAGTTCCTATTCTCAGGGTCCGGGACCACTTTCGCGTTCTTTTGCCCGTTTCTCTGTCTCGTCGAGTAGGAGAATTAAACAAGGGGAAGAGGATTCCTAGCCTCCTGCCCCAGAATGAAAAGTAGGACTGTAAAAGAGACAAACAGAAACAGCTAAGGTTGGGTAGAGGATGCCAAACCTCACTCTGTATAGGACCAGCCCTCACCACGTCCCAATGTGCGCACCGTAATTCTAAATAATTGTTTGCTGATTCTTACTCTGCTCTGTGTTGCCATTGTCTCAGTGTGCCCCGGACCTTAGAGTGCTAGAGAGCGAAGGATAGCAGTCAGAGTGTAAGAGGCCCCTGTAAGAGAGAATATAAGAGTGCTAGAGAGTGAATGATAGCACCCAGAGTGTAAGAGAGTGAATGTTAGCGGCAAGAGTGCTAGAGAGAGAATGATACTAGCAGGAGTGTAAAATGTAGAGTGAATGATAGCAATAAGAGTGCTAGAGAGTGATTGACAGCAGCCAGAATGTAAACAGTAAAGTGAATGACATGAATAAGAGTGCTAGAGAGTGAATAACATGAATAAGAGTGCTAGAGAGTGAGTAAGAGTGGTAGAGAGTGCCTGCTAGCCTTCAGAGTGTACGAGGCCCCAATAATGACGCCCTACGGTCACAGACATGGCGGAGGTGCTGCGGGAATTCCAGTGCAAGTTGTGCTTCAAGGTGCTGGGGTCCCGGGCGGCGCTACAGAGACATCTAAAAGAAGTACATCATAAGGTAAGGCACCATAAGTTAAGGCAACACAATAAGGTAAGGTGCTGTAGTAAGTTAAAACGCCATTATATGGTAAGGTACCATACTAAGTTGTTGTTGTTGTTGTTCCCCAAGCTGCCTGGCCGAACAGCCCCAAGGCCCCGAGCAAGGCCACGGCCATAATCGAGCGCCCCCACAGAACCCTCCATGCCGACCACAATAAAGCCTGGGTGACCGAAGCCACTCCATGGCGGGGAGCTGAGGAGGGTGCAGAAACGCCCGGGAAACCAAAGCCCCACCCAGGGCCCTGTGCCCCTCAGCAATTATGAAGAGAAAGTTGAGGGGCAAAGGAAAAATGTGATGCTTTGGCTTCCAATCTTGGTAGATTGGGAGGTCAATCCACGGACGAGACGCCGTCACTTGAGATCTAGAAAATATATAAGTAAAAGGAACAGTCAGAGTAAGCTATGGGTATGGCAGAGATCGCTCAGTTCTCACTCTGATAGACCAGCCCATCACCAGACCATACTAAGTTAAGACGCCATAGTAAGTTAACCCTCTCCGACATGTGACACGATTTTGAGCCTATTGGGGATACTTTAAAGCCTTTGTTACCATCAGGGGTATTTAGAAACCTTTAGTTTAGTTACTTCAACCTCTGCAGTTGTCTTTGAGTTAGCTGTGGGCAGAAAACTAATTTTGGAGAGGTAATTATAAGAGTGAGAGAACTCGATTTCTTATTGCTAATCTGGCAACCTCTGCGTCATAAATGCGTGAAAGGGTAAAGGTACCATAGTAAGTTAAGATGCCATCATAAGGTAAGACACCATACTAAGTTAATGGGAGCATTTTGTTTGCTCCCTATATTTCCATCAAACTTAACCCATCCAGCCCCAGCGACGTCCATTGGCCGACACCTACTTATGTAACGCACAAACCCAACAACGTCCGTTTGACGTTGGCTATTTTCACCTTATTAACCCTCTCACATCCTGACGCAATTTTTGAGCCTATTAGGGATACTTTAAATCATTTGTTACCATCAGGGGTATCTATAAACCTTTAGTTTGTTTACTTCAACCTCTGCAGTTGTCTTTGAGTTAGCTGTGGGCAGAAAACTAATTTTGGAGAGGTAATTATAACAGTGAGAGTAATCAATTTCTTATTGCTAATCTGGCAACCTCTGCGTCCTATGGTCGTGAGAGGGTTAAGATAACTTTAGGGCCTCCCAAAAGGCTTGTAGGTGTCTGGAATTTGTGCACATGGTAGCTTAGGATGTGTGGCAAAGTTGGTAGCCCACAGAGACCACCATGGACTACTCTATTTTGTTTAACCCTTTCATTGCGGGACCCGTTCTGAAACGCCATGGTAATTTACTGCAATTTAAAGCCCATTAAAGCCTGTGGAGACGAGTGAGCGGGAGCGCGACCGGCTCCCGTCCGCTCTCCAGCACGTCTGCCAGGGCACTGAGACTCTTACCCAAACTCTCGCGAGATATATTTATGTAGCGCTGCCAAAGGCAAACATAGCACGACATTGCTAATAATTAGCAAATATTGCCGATGTCTGTGGTACCGCTACGGGTGAACCCCATGCGCTACGAAGCTCGTTCTGGTGTCATTTTGAAGCTATTTTATTCTTGTTTTTTTGCTGTATACATTTAATTTGATTCAGTCACTTACAATCAGGAGTGGCTTCAGGAGTGGCTGAATGAGCCCTATTATAGCAGAAATAAGCCCGCAGCATAATATAAAAAAATAAATACCATAGTCTCTAGCCCACTCATACAAATTCGCGGACTTCGCTCATTTTTAATAATGGAAGTATATCTCTGGAAACAAATTTATGAACATATTTGTCTATAGATCAATTACAAAACTATATATACTATTTATTGAAAAGCAAGTTATATCCACAAATCAATCCAGATAGTTATAATAGCATAAAGAAAAACATAGGGCGTCCACAGATTTTTATGAGTGGGCTAGAGACTATTGCATCCGAGTGTACTATTTGTTTAAAACATATTGTCTTATAGTCTCAACAATAAAACTCAAATGTTGCTGCTAAGTTAACTTAAGAGCTCATGACAAATCAACCTGATATTTATTACTTTAATACATCACTCATAAAATATTTTATAATGTACAGTTGTGGACATATATATGTAAACACTATGCTAAAGACAAGATGGCGAACAATATCTAGTGAAACTAGTTCTCAAAATCAAGGATCACCTTGATATGAGAGGCACACACAATTCCTCGCCGCAGCCTCCACAAACCAATACCACTCACTACACTACATGCAGAACATCCCCACACACCAAGAAATATCAAAACAACACCTTGAACTCGTTATCATACACAAATACTGTCATCACTCCCCCCTTGCCCACCCCAAGCCAGCCTCCAGAAGCATATCCATACTTATATCACCCACCGATCCATCTAGTCACTCAAAGACAACACTCAGCTAAGTGCACGGCCCCCTGAAGTCCATCCCTCAAAAGCCCTCCTGCCCCGTGAAGATAGAGTCCACCTGGCTAGGCTGCGATGTGGGCACCATCCAGCCCTTCTGAGTTATCCAGAAGAGGCTGGATGACTCTGTCCAGGACACACAACACCGCACTCTATCAAACACATTATGGAAGACTGCATAACACACAACCACTTACGTCAACAACACAACACACACTCCTTGAGAACTTTGTGGGAAAACCCGGTCTCGGCCGTGGCCTTCCTTAGGAGCTTGGGGCTGTTCAGCCAGGCAGTCTAGGGAACGGCTACTACTACTACTACTACTACTATATAGTGAAACTCAGCCATTGGATACTTGTCACGCAAATAGGTTGCTTAATAGTTTGTCAATGCACTGTATGATAATTGATTCTCTAAGTATTGTTCATATACTCCTGACCACGATTGTATTGTTTGAGTCTAAATATACATGTAATTTGGTTTAACTTTGACTGTGTTGGTGTTGGTGATGGTGTTGATGTTGGGAGTGGTGTGCTGGTGTTGATGGTGATGTTGTGGTGTTGGTGGTGATATGTGTTGATGTTGGTGATGATCCTAATGTTACCTTCCACCCCCAGCAGGACCTTGGTGCTGGGGCGACCTGTGACCGGTGCGGCAAAATGTTCCAGAACAAAAGCAACCTCAAGATCCACATGCTCACACATTCAGGAGTCAAGCCTTTCAAGTGAGTCAACCTGACAATTAATTTGTGAAACTTGACCCCTGAAATAAACACCCTTAGTAACCTCTTATTCTTATTTCAGCGTGATAAAAATATTCATATTCTAGCTTTTTAGATTTTCTGGGCTCATATTACAGTACAAACATTTACTAGTCTTCCCACTGATATATAGTTTATGCTGATATAGGCTGTAGGCAACTCTTTGGGGATGACATTCACACTTAGATTTATGTAATGGCTTGAAAGTGTTTGAGGCAACTGAGAATTATGTCTCTAACTTAACAATATCCACCCGGTATTATAAAGTTTGAATATATTATTGGTTCTAATCAACCCATATAGTAAGATGAAGCATTCATATTTTTTTCTGGCTGCGTTTAGTTTCGGCTTAAAATTTGGACCTCGAACTTTGATTGAAATAAAAAAGAGGATTAGACGATATTAGTCATGGTGAGAAGTACCTTTAGAAATCAAAAGGGTAAATTCTATCACAATAAATATTTTGAAACGCTCAGACTCTTCCTAAGCTTAATAAAATTGTCTAATCATAACCAGAATATACTGAACGAGTGTATCGTGGTATGCTGAAATAGGTTATGAACTGCATTCTAAATGTTTAATGTTTTACTTTACGAACCAGTAATTGTTGTAATTGTTGTCCTTGGCAGATGTATCGAGACAAGCTGCAATGCGGCCTTCACAACCAAGCAGTGCCTGCAGTTCCACTACAAGAAGGTTCATGGCTACACTGGCGACAGCATGCCAACCATCGAGCGTTGCATTCCTTACACTTTTGACTCTTATTCTGGAGGGATGATTAATGATCCAAATAGGGGTAAACATCTAAATCATCCCGGTCAGAACCCTGGTAACGTAAACCAACAACAAACACCGGCAACCACATCTGATCAACATTCTATACCTGATAGTTCATCCCACAGTGAAGATGCATCACTCGCCCCACTAGGGTCAGCGGACACCCCACCTTCCACCCGTACAGACCTTCTCCTGGCGGCGGCGGCTGCCAAGTTGCCCCCCGCTGCTAGCCTACATGGTTATGTCACCAAATATGCAACATCTGCAACTCGTCTAGTCAGTAAAGGCTCTCGGAAATGGCTTGGGGACCCTCTGGATATGCAAGACCGTGATTATGATGGGGAAGATGCTCGAGATGTTTATGACTTTGACGACCGGTTAGAAGAGGAGCTCATGCAGAAAAGAAGGAAAGAGGAAGAATGTACCGGAGAGGAGAAGTTATATCGACGTGAATCTAATGCATCTCTCTTGGTAGAAGCAGCTCTGAATGTTGCTGAGCAGACACTGAAAATGGACGGACGTGGACCAGTAGGCAGCCATGACCGCTTGCTAGGCTACAGTGGTCGATATTCCCCCCTTCCCCCCCATACAGTTGTCACCTCCATGGAACAGATTCTTCCCCATGAGGCTGCCCTGGCTACTCACATCAAGTACACAAGCTCCACGGATGATGAAAGAGGCCATCTAGAATATACCTTAGAACGAGAATATGACCCACGGGATTTGCCAGAGGTTATGGTTGTTCATGAAAGCATAGGCAGCCGTGATCTTCACGATCAATTAAGTCACGATCTACAAGACAACCTACATGCAACCCTTGATCCAATGCATCCCAGTGATGAACTACACCACCACTCTGACCATGCTCACAACCTTACCCTGGTCAAGTCAGATGACCTACCACCACACACCCCAGCCACCCCAATGGATCCAGGAACACCCATGGCACCACCAACGCCACTTAGTTCAAACGGAATGGAACCAACACTACAAGTACTGGAGCATCTACCCGTCTCACAAGGAGGTCTCCCGGTATCCCTCTCCTCTTCCCTCAGTGTTGGCCTTGATATGAGCTATAAGCACTATCGACACTCTGAGCTAACACCGGTCAGCCACGAACACTGTCTACCCACTCATCTGGATGATTCGGAAGCTTCAATGGGACTAGATCCAATGGGTGAAGGCAGCCATCTCTCTCCTCGTCATGACCATCTTACAGATCAGTTGTCACTTCCCGAGCTACAACCTCACGACTTCCGTAGTTTACCTGCCCTACGTTCTCCTGAACCACCCCGCTCACCTTACCTCTCACCCAGCCCCACGCCAGATGCACTCCGATCCTATCTGGTTACTACTGATGGCCTTCGTTCACCTGTACCCATAGATCAATGTGTCGACATGTCCCGAGCAAACCTATTCCTGAGGCCGGCAGACCTTGCCAGTTTACAGCAGAGATACCATGGTGATGTTGGTCACCAATCAGGTAGAACACAGCTTTATGAACTAGAGCGAGTGCCAGCACACACCATGGACCTAAGTGTGGGGGGCCGCACCCTTACATACACTAGTGATGCCCTCAGACCGGGCTCAGTCTGTACAACTGTGTATGTTGCAGAATCTCACCCAGATGACCGACATTCACTTGATTTAACCTTACCCCGTCATGATCCTGACCTTCATAGAGTTGATTCTCCTAGTCATATTCACCCTGCTGCCCGTGGAATGTCTCCTCACTCTCAACTTTCTCCACATAACCAACTGTCACCAAGTAACCAATTATCCCCACAAAATCAGCTATCCCCTCATACTCATCTGTCCCCTCACACCCAGCTGTCCCCTCATACCCAGCTGCCCCCGTATTCCCAGCTGTCACCGCATGGACAGATGTCACCACTTGTAAATTTGGGAATGGATAGAGGTGGAATAGGTAGTCCTCCCCTATCTCCCACCAGTAACCCCCCATTACCTCCAATTAGTCGAATTGTAGCCCCTGCCTCCCACTCCCCATTATTTACCTCGCGGCAAATGTCTCCCATACCCAGACCAGATTTGTCCCCATCCTTCACCACCCATACCCATGGAGAGCTGTTTGTAACTGGAAGTGCAATGCCACTACAGCCAGGCACCCCAGGGCCCCCTCTTACCCCCAATTCCCAAGTGAGCAAAGATAGATCCTCCCCTTACTCCCAGTACCCCTCCTCTCCCTATCCTCGTCACCATGGACACGGGTCCCCACCCCCTTCCTACCACTACCAGTACTACTGACCGTGGCTCCCCTCCTCCCCCACACAGTGTGACGACTGCTCCCCCCTCCCCCCAGTCGTCCTTGCCTCCCCCGCTCCCCTTGCCCACTGTTCCTAGTACTGTACCAACGATGACGGGCCTTCCTAGTCTACCGGTGTGGCGGCCACCAGGACCAGTATCTTGTATAATCCTTCATGCGTGTTACAACGACTGGGGGTATACCTCACTGAAGGCCAAATGTTCTAATGATCATTTTTACTCAATTATTTTTAGGTACTGTCATTTACTGTGGGCGTTTGTGGTTTTAATACACAGTTTCATAATCTATAAGCTCAATTCAGCTGATAACTCAAAGGTTCTGATGACCGTGATATGAATTTAACTCCTAATGAAGAGTTGTGCTTTTTTATATCCTATGGGTAATACTCTTATATTTGTGGTTCCTCTTCCTTCCCTTCTCTCAGCGAAAAGCAGAGTCTTCCCTGTTCTCTAATTTTTTTACTGTGTGAAGGCTGTTCTATGTGAAACAGTCTTTCTAGAATGTGTAATGGCTGCCCCGTGTGAGCTGATCGTCTTTTTACGGCTTCTGAATGAACTAGTGTTGCGTCTGTAGGAGGACCTGTAGTTTACTCATACATTGTGTTTGGGGTCACTCCTTTCCCTTGTGTCTCCAGTACTCTCTCGTCTCTTTTGTGACCCTCAACTTAATCGTGTATACATGATTGCCTCTTCCAACTCAGGGAGTGCTGTTTTATGGAGTTCTTTCTAGTGATCTGAGAGGCATGACCCATAAGGGCTAGGTTGGTCACAGAGCAGTGGACAAACTGAATTGGTGACACACTCCTCCTATGCACTCAACCATAACATATGCAAATACAACATATATGCAATGTGGAATGATACGTGAATACTGGAGTAGTGATGAGGACGAGGCAAGATCAGTGTGAGTGAGGCAGAGGTGACCACGACAGCATCTCTCTTCTGTGATCCCGCCCCCAACTTCCTCACCACCCAGTGTCCACAACCAGGATCGTCGGTAGTCGTGTGGCACCTGGGGCCTCTCCGGTGCCACAGTATGAGCATGTACTCCGGTGTCATGGCACCAAAGTCCACTCTCGTACCATGGTGCAAAGTGAATTATGGTACCAATTAAACTAAGAAATTTATATCCGTATCATGGTACAAGAGTTGACTCTAGTGCAATAGTGCAAAGTTATTCTAGTGTCACGGTGCAAGACTCAACAATAAATTCATCAATAAAAGTTTGTCTCTGGTACCACAGTACAAGAATTGACTCTAGTGCCATGGTACAAGAATCGACTCATTTCACAGCAACCAGGGACTGTTGCACTAGTTGAAGATGTTTGTGATTGGAATGGAAATATATTTTACTGCTACAAATTTTCTAATTTTCTTTGACTAGTTACTTCAGCTGTGAATTGTGTATATTCCTAGAGCAGTGAACTCTGGTACGTGAATTACAGGGATTGGGGTTAGTGTTCCCAGGGCAGCCTGTCATTTTCTTTATCATTATGTACAAAGGGAGAGTGGAAAGCTCGATGTGTACCTTATGTGCCAATGTTTCTAGATAACACTTGTTAGCTACTGTGTCTGAATCGTTCGTGTTGATGATATTTGAAGGTGTTGCAGTTGTTTTACATGTGAAAATGGATTACTTGTGTATCCTTTGTATTTGTGTAATTACTGGATTGGGACTGAATTCAAAGCAATAATAAAAGATGGCTCTCAGTGCACCATAACCAGGCTAGGGCCAGGCGGACATGCCACCCGGCCCACTCCTCATCCTAACCCACCCTGCTCAGCTCGCTAAATAACAGTACCACGAGGAAACAGTACGAAGAGGAATGTGTTCGTCAAGAATTGTAATGTCTTTCAGTTAATTGTGTCAAAAATTGCTGATGTTCTCTTATACGGAACATCTATATGCTGGTATGATAGTATTACGAATGATAATGCGGGTAAGCTGAGAGAGTAAGCAATAGACTGAGTTGGGTGCCACAGGGGAGCCAACAAGTTCAACGGTTCTATTCCCCATCTCTTACACCTCACACTCAAGGGAGAGGTTATGGCTGGCATTCTCAAGTTATGTATCTAGTAACAATATATCAATGGTGCTGCATCAGTATTAGCATCACGCGCCTGTGTGTGACAATAGTGTTTCAATCATGGAGTATTTTTACCTTCCGGCCGCCTCTGCCCTTGGTCTGAGGCTGGAGTGTTCTGGGTGGCTATGTCCCCCGTGGCAAGTGTCTCCCTGTGATCCCCTTCTGTGGCCGTTGTGATGAGTGTCCCTGCATCGGTGTTCCCCTCCCCCCCCCCCCTGACCCATACCCCGACCCAATCGCGCCTCCAGGAAAGTGGTGTCAACTGGCCTCAGCAACCTTGTTCGAAAGTGGGTGTCACGTTGTGTCGCAATCAATAAATTTAATGCAAATAACTGTCTTGGCATATAGTGTTTGAAATGATAAACGTGATTCCTTGTTTCAGGTACTCTTCAAGCATCATGGCAATAAGGGTTGTAGCTACAGGGTGTAACAATAACATGATAAACTTGCCTTAAGGCGGCGTCACACGAGCCTTTTTTCGAGCAATTTTTACGGGCAATTATGGTCTGGAAGCTTAAAAGATTACACTTCATCAAAATTCAGCCGCCCAAAATAATCTACCTTCAGCCTAGTTACCGATACCAGTGCGAAAATGTCCCGAAATAATACGAGAAAAAACTTGCTCATGGAAAATTGATGGAAAAAGCGCTTGTGTGACAGCGGCTTTAGCACTTCATGTAAAGCTAAATGCCAAGAGGGTGAATGCAAGAGACTGTTCCGTGTTAACACCACTTGACTGAGGCAGTAGTTGACCCTCGTCCCCACCCAACCTTGGAAGCTACATTCAGAAATTTCCATAAAATGCAGTCATCTTGGAATCTTAACACTTAAATAAACCTGTGGAAATGGCGATTTGGTCAGACATTTAGTTTAATACCTACACACATGGACCAAACACTAATTTTTGATGATACTGAAGCAATAATAAAAAAACAAACACACAAACAAACAGCCAATTAACCAAGACAGCTTCGTTGGGATTCCATGTGACCAAACAGCGCTACTCTAGAAGCTTTTTTAAGGTCTGTCATGCATCATTGCTGTTACTTGCACTCCGACATTACAAATAGTTAGTAAGTTCTGAAGTGGCTTCCAGCTCACCATTTTCGAGTTTCGTTAAGTAGATTATATTTGTGAGTTTTCGTGTTAGCAGGTTTAGTGGTTCTAGCGGAGCCACCTCAGACTCGCAGCGGGTCGTGTGAGGTACGAAGAGTGTGTAGACCAGGTAAATTTCAATACTTAGAAATATCATGACACAACTGGTAGATTTGGGCCTTGTGTGGTATTAAATTGAAGGTTTCTCATTTATTGTTTTTCATGCCGGTGTTCAGCTGTTTTTGTTATTAACTTTGAAAGATCTAATATGTTCGTTGTGAAGTTACTAGGTATCTTTGATGTTTTTTTCCTGTTGTGATTAGCATTATTTATATACCGGGCTGGGTGGTGAAGCACGACACTAAAAGTGTTCATAACAGCTAATACAATGTGTGTATAAGGATAAGAGAGGAATATAGTTCTAAGAAAAATCAGAACGATTTAAAACGTGTGATGAGAAATTATTTAAATGGTTAGACAATAATTTCATGCAAAAGCATAACTTCAAAGCTTAAAGCAAAATATACTGTTATGTTATGCTATTATTTCCAAGGCATTTGCATATGAATTTTATAAGTGTTTGAGTTATCTTGCCAGTTCCGAAGTTTATGAAAATATTATTCTAAGAATTATAGGCAATCCCCTCTACGAAGGTAAATGAATCTTCTACCAGAAGTACATTCAACTACAAAGTTTACTGGTGATCCTGTTTTGTGGTAATGTTTAGGCATTTTAAGGAATTTTAACTAGTGTAATTCGACAGGACCATTTTTGAGTGTTGTCACAGATAGAATAATGAGGAACTTAGTGCTGTGACTAGGTTATGGCCCCGGGCGAGGTCTAACAGAGGGCAGCAGCAGACGACACTCGCAGGATCCCTCAGATACACTTTATACACAGTGTGTACACTTTAGGCATAGGCACCATATTGTTACCCACCAGTTACGAAGGAAGGAGTCTTTATTCTGTGATCAAGTAGTAATTTAATAAAGGAAAGTCACCTAATGTATAAGATGTGGTTATCCAAGCATTAATGAGTGGAAAGTCACCCCAAATTATAAGATGTTAGTAAATAGTACACGTCATTGAACTGCCTCACTGGAATACAATATGGCGCCAACTAAAACAGGATTGGGAAACACTGCTATCCATCACTATATATGCACTCCCATCACAAATTTCTATCGATATTGGGTGACTTATATTAGCGCCATGATTCATTTGAGTGTCGTAGAACTATATACAGTATTATTTTGGTGTATTATGTGTGAGAACAGTATGATGTTTTATACCTGAAATATTTTGCATTTATAGTCATAGTGTTAAGGGGACCGACCCACTTTTTTTTCTTTCTGGGTAGTAGCCATTCGACCCCATTCAGCCTACTGTTTTAAGACGTTTATCCTCATTCAGGTGTCGATCGCTCGCCAGCATATGTTGGATTATGTTTTAGACAGCTGACTTAATTTGTACATTTTTCGGTAGAAAAATGTCTTCGGCGAAGCCGGATTTCTCCATACAATGATGGCTCGCTCTCGCTCGCTAGGAAAAAATCGATACCTGAATGGGGAGAAACTTCTTAAAACAGTAGGCTGAATGGGGCCGAATGGATACAACCCAGAGAAAAGGCAGGTCGGTGCCCTTAAACAAGTGATAAGCAGAACTTGCCCCCTTCCCTGTAGAGTATTTAGTGGGGAGAGGGGAAGCACTTGACCACTGTAGAGTTTCGGGCTATGAGGAAGTTGGAGCCGTAAACATCGATATTAAACTGAAAGGCAATAATAATGTAGGTTTCTGATGGATGGAAAGTGCGTTGAATGGGGTTTTATGTGTTAAAATGTAAAACTTGCAAACTAAACAAACCAAAATTGGGACAAGGACAATATAAAGTCAAATTAAATTATCAAAATCGCTATGTGGAAACAACGCTTACTAAAATGAAAATTATTAAATAAAAGAACACAATCCACCACATAGGGTGTACATTACTACATGAGCAAGTTAATCTGTTTCCCAAGCAAACTAATCGCACATATAACAACGCACTATCGTCACGTTAAAGGAAGTAGTCAAGTTTGGGAAGTCTATAGATGTTTTTATAGATGTACTACAACTGTATATTAGCTGGTCATTCTGCTAAATGTCGATGTCTACAGCTCCAACTTCCTTATAGAACGAAACTAGCAAGTGATCAATTGACCACTTGCGAGTTTCAGTCTATAAGGAAGTTGGAGCTGTAGTCATCGATAATTTAACAGAATTACCACCTAAATTGCGGTTGTAGTGCTTTTATAAACACATAAAACCCAATTCAACATACTTTATACCCATCAGAAACCTACATTATCATTGCGTTTCTGTTTAATATCAATGTGTACGGCTCCAACTTCCTTACAGCCTGAAACTCGCCAGTGGTCTAATAATAAGCGCCTTCACTTGTCTTAGATCCATACTCTTAACCACATCTTCGTTCACCAAATAATAATACGAATAATAATAATCTTAATAATGATGTTAATTAATACAAATAATAATCTTAATAATAATGATGTTAATAATACCAAAAATCTTTATATATATATATATATATATTGATGGAAGCAGTTATTAGGCAAGGTAATTTTTTTTAAAGGGGGGATGGTTCACTTTTTGGTCGATTTTTTTCATGTATTCATTGTTTTTCTAGTTTCCTCCCTAGGCCTCCATCACACTTAAAAAAAACATCCATTAGATCCCCCTTGTAGATTAATTTGTACATTTTTCGGTAGAAAAATGTCCCGAAGGCCGATTCTTCCAATATTAGAGGCTCACTATCGTTCGCCTGGTAAACAATCAACACCTAAATAGCACGAAAGGTCTTAATATGGACAAATAAATGGGGCGAAAAGTCTTAAAATCGACAAACTAATGGGGCAAACATCTTAAAATCTGAAAACTAATGAGGCTAAACATGAGGGAGAAAGGTGACCAGAAAAGCGACCCATCTCCCCTTAAGAACATGTTAAGGGGAGGTTTGTAATTTGCTCCCTAGACCCCTATCATGCTTAAAAGAATATCCCCCCCAGGACCCTCCCTCGAGATAAATTTGTACATTTTTCGGTAGAACAAAGTGGGTTGCCTTTTTCTGGACCTCTTTCCCCTCATGTTTAGCCCCAACCATTTTGATATTTTTAGAAGTTCACCCCATTAGTTGGTCGATTTTAAGACCTTTCGTCCCATTTCTTTATCAATATCAAGACCTTTTGTGCCGTTAAGGTGTCAAATTTGTACTGGCAAGCGATAGCGAGCCTGTAATTTTGGAGGAACCAGCCTTTGCCCGGGACACTTTTCTACCAAAAAATTTACAAATTTATCTTGAGGATAATTTATTCAGCTTGGTGAAGGCCTGGGGAGGAAACTAAAACAATAATAAATAAATAAATAAATAAGAGAACAAATAAAGCCTACCCCTTTAAGGGGAGGCAGACCGTTTGTTTGGTCTATTAATTAATTTCTTCCTAAATTTTTTAGTTTCCTCCCTAGACCTCCATCAAGCTTAGAAAAACACTCCTTAGACACCCCTTCAAGATAAATTTGTACATTTTTCGGTAGAAAAATGTTCCGGCCAAAGGCCGGTTCCTCATAAAATTGCAGGCTCGCTTTCGCTCGCCAGGAAATAATCGACACCTAAATGGCACGAAAGGTCTTAAAATTGACAACGAAATGGGGCGAAAGGTGTTAAAATCGCCAAACTAATGGGCCGAACGTCTAAATTAGGAAGAAGGAGATCCAGAAAAACGGTCTGCCTCCCCTTAAGTGTGTGACTATAAGTGTATCTCGGGGAGCCTGCCACAGCCTAGCCCGGGCCCCTCACGCCCAGTTGCTCACCGACACGGGCCGCGGGTTCCACAAGTCTGCACGGGGAACGTAGACTGACGCTGCCGTTCTTATACCGGGACGATCACGGTATCTTAGCTTAGCCTGACCCGACACAACCAAATCTAACCTAATCTAGTTCTTTTACCTGACCCGACACATTCTAACCTAACCTAATCTAGTTCACACAACCAAATCTAACCTAATCTCGTTCTTGTACCTGATACAACCTAACCTAATCTAATCTAGTTATTTTACCAAGATGATCACGTTAGCTTATTGCTCGACCTGACACAACCTAACTTAACCTAACCTAATCTTAATAGGACGATAACGGTACCTTATAACCTGACCTGACACAACCTAACCTAGCCTAACCTAACTTAATTATCCAGTTAGGTTAGGTTAAGTTATCTCAGGCTTAGGCAGGTTAGGTTAGGATAAGTTAGCTTGACCTAGCCTAATCTAATTTAATTATCCAGTTAGGTTAGGTTAAGTTTTCTCAGGCTGAGGCAGGTTAGGTTAGGATAAGTTTAGCTTAATATAATTTATTTATCAAGTTAGGTTAGGTTTAGTTATCTTAGGCAGGTTAGGTTAGGATAAGTTAGCCTGATCGTCCTGGTGCGAGAAAGGTATCGGCGGAACGTGAACCCCGTGGAGACTTGCGGAGCTTGCACACAGGCCAGCCCAGCCCTTGCTCGTGTCACGTACGGAGCTTTAGAACTCAATTCTTCCATGTTTTAGATTATGGAAATGTTAAAGTTTTTGGATTTAAGAATCTTTGTACCCCGTGGATTTTTTAATGTTGTCATTGCATTCTTTGGAGATACAAGCAGTATTATTTTATCGTGTAAAGTGTTCAGCATGACTAATGGATGTAGTATTAAGGGGAGACTGGCCGTTTGTTTGGTCTATTAATTAATTTGTTCATATTTTTTTTTAGTTTCCTCCCTAGACCTCCATCAAGCTTAGAAAAACACCCCCTAGACCCCCCTTCAAGATAAATTTGTACATTTTTCGGTAGAAAAATTTCCCGGCCAAAGGCCGGTTCCTCTTAAATTTGCAGGCTTGCTATCGCTCGCCAGGAAATAATCGACACCTAAATGGCACAAAAGGTCTTAAAACTGACAACGAAATGGGGCGAAAGGTGTTAAAATCGCCAAACTAATGGGCCGAACGTCTTGTAATCTCAAAATACTAGTGAGGCTAAACACTAGGGAGAAGGGGGTCCAGAAAAACGGTCTGCCTCCCCTTAAGATGTACTGTTCATGTTCTCTCCCGACGACACCCATGCTTGACTCTTACAATGAAGCTCAAATTTTGAAATTTAATGTTAAATAAACTTTATACATTTTCCCTGCTATTTAGTAAATATTTTATTGTTTGTTTCTGTGATATAAGTTACATTAAATATTATTATAAAACTGATGCAGAGTTTTATTCCTGGTATACAAATCCATCAGTTAACCCTCTCGCTATCCTGTGGACTCGGGGGTTGCCGTTTAGCATTCACAAATAGAGTTCTCTCAATCTCGCAATTACCTCTTCAAGATTAGTTTTCTGCCTACAGCTCACTCAAAGACAACTGCAGAGGTTGAAGTAACTAAACTGAAGGTTTCTAAACATATCTGATGGTCACAAAGGCATTTAAGTATCCCAGAAAGGGCACAAATCGCGTCCTGAGAACATAAGATCGCGGGAAACTGCATAAGGGCATGCGGCCCACACGAGGCAGCTCCCATGTGAGTGAAAGGGTTAATAATCGCTGGCAATTTCAAGTAACATTTTCATGATTATATGTTTGCGTTACCCTTTCAAAATATGGATATTTATGTAAAGTACATGTACAGTATATAAAACAAAAACAAAACTGCAAGCATTGAAAAGGAATAAAGTTTAAAAAAATGACTTAGAGGTGCAAGACTAACACAAACTTTGGATATTGTCAGTGAATTAACCCCTTCAAGATTATGACGCCTTTTGACAGTTTATTCTGGCTATCATTAGACGATTTTATACAGCTTAGGAAGGGTCTGTGACTCTGTGGGAAATATAAGGGTAAATACTATCTCAATTAACCCTCTGACTTCCATATACCCTTCCTAATCAGAATAAAATTGTCTAATAATAGCCAGAACACAGAAAAGACATACATATTCGGATCTTGAAAGGGTTAATATGTGTTAAATATATCAACAATACATAGACAATCTTACAAGTCCCAACAGAACCTTGCCGGTCTCTGGCTATTAGATCATTTGTGTTCTAGACATCGATATTTTGTCGAAATGCAAGCTATAATATGTCCTGTAGTATGTATAACTTGTGAAAGATCAACTGATGGACGAAAGCGATTTTGTTCACGTCTCTCTTTGCGTTCCTGAACTTCATGTAGCCTACTCATCCATCCTTCTTAGAAAGGAGATAACTCCACCTAGGTAATTAGGACAGTCCTTCCCAGAAAACATAGCCATGTGGAGCTCACAATGCAGCTGTAGATGTACGTGAGATTGGGTCTGCAACGTATTATTATTATTATTATTATTATTATTATTATTATTATTATTATTACCTCTTCAGTAGCTGCAGAGGTTGTAGCTGTAGGAGGGTTTGAGGAGGCCATCTCTACGCTTGGTTGGAGCGATATATTCCTAGCCCTGGGTATTGGCAATTGGAAACCTTCCTGAGCAGTATGTGGTACTGGCACAGGAGGCAGAATTTTAATGTTTTTGCTATGGAAAAACGGTCCCACTGCTGCCGCCAATATGTACCAGCGGCCTCAATGTTACTTACTTGTTACTTGGTGTGGAGTTTCTCATCCGCGCTCCGTCACTAAGAGAGATATGTGATTACAGTACCTTGTTTTCTGCGTAACTGTATAGAGTAGGTTGGTTTAATCTGCAATTATGTTATCATCTAAATAAGACAATTTGAACACAAGGGGGTTTGAAAAAAATTGATCTTGGATGAATTTTTATAACATTTATTTATCAAAAAATAGTTATCTATGAACATGAAACTGAGAAGCAACTAATTTATAAGTTCTTTAGGGTGTATAATTAGCCTCAATGATATTCTGAAATATAGATCACTAAGTTATTAGGTGCACACTTTGCAATTATATATATTCTGCAGCACTGAGAATATATATAGTATTCACTTGTTGACGTGTACTGAATCACATTGAATCGCCGGTATTGAAAAGGCTAACGGATCCTTCTTGAATATGTCTGTATGTAACCAGCTACTGACTGTCCAGAGAGAACTGGTTTGCTGAGAGTTAGCTGGTGTTAGTGTAACACTAAGTGTGACACCACTCATTGCCAAAATTAACACCATTGTGTTCATGGTATAAAGACATTACATTGTCTTTATACAGTACCATGATTGTAGGCTACCATTATTGAGCTGGGTCATGTGCATTCGACCAGCGAAGCTTGAATTGTTTTGCTTAGCTCTGAGTCAAGCCTTAACTTATCTATAGGAGGATTACGCCTGCAGAGTCCGAATTATATTACAGTATATTCTGGTCACAGAATTTGTATGTGTAAATCTCCCTATAAATGAATACATATGATTATAGCTAATCTACTGACTGACTGACTTATAGCTAAGCAATATATATATATATACAGTATACTGTATAGTTATTGTAATGAATATAATAGTGGGCAGGTCTTGCTAATATATGTATAAATGTATAACTTGGATCAGAAACTTGGAGTATAACAAATTGTCTAGAATGTAAACTTAGGAGTGCCCAAAGAGGAATGGAGAGGATAATGCTAGGCATAACTTGGAGAGACAAGAAGAGAGCCTCTTGGATAAGAAAATATATTAATATCCTTTCTAAACAAAACCCAGTAGCCTACGCTAACATTGTGGCTGAAGACCATACAAATATAAAAACAAATTAAACATTAATAATAATGGTTTATGGTAATGACACTGAGGACAAAATAAACAGTATGATAACTACAACGAAAGGGACAGAACCAAAATACTGTATAGAGCATAAAGACACACGCAATAAAATTGAAGTAGTTAGTCATAAAAAATACTTAATCTACGTTTTCTTTCTAGGCTATTCCTAATAAAGAAAATTAATATTCAAGACTAACTAACGTATGGCAACTAATTTGAATACATGATTATTTGTTCTTTCTCAACAACGTTCCCAAACGTGTTGGGACTTATGCTGAAGGTTGGATAAATAAAAGGTAATAGTGGCAGTAATACTCGCCGCGACCTAAACAAAAATAAAGTGCTTACACAATTCCAAAAGGGCTACCAATTCTACTTATAATACGGTTCATGTGTGGGTGCGTTTCCGAGTTTTTATTAGTTGTTTAACACTATTTACTATTTTTAAACAATATTTTAGGAGGTGGCGAGTGTTGCTGCTACTATTGCCAAATAAACTATCGGATAATTTTCAAAACAAATGCGGCTATAGGCTATAGGCTATAGCTATTAGCCTACTGATTATTTTCATCCCAAATGTATATGTAATTTATGCCCAAGCTATTTAATTCCGTCATCACCATCAGCATCATGACATTACCAGATATATTTTAAACAAGCCACTACTGTTATATTTTATGTTATAACCGAGGCGGTAAGATGCGTTCCTATAGTAACTAAGATTGCAAGGTTCGAACTTCAGCCATGAACAACCAGAGAAATCTAAGGAAGTGACCCATGGGCCGTTTTCTGTTACATCGGGAGCGCCGCCATTTTCTTGATCAGCAGGGTGGGAGACTCAACCCCCGGGCTTGACATCAATCAAGCCTGGCACCACTCACCTGTCAGGAGCCACTAGTCCCGCCCAAGTGCTACCTGACCCAAATGACCCAAGGCAGGAAGGACTACGTAACTACGACCCTCTAGGTCCAGGGCAGGCAGACCATTTTGCTCTCAGTCCAACAACCAGCGAGAAGAGGAAAAATCAAACGATGTATGCACAGGCAGAGTTATGTATCAGGTCTGCATCGGGAACAGGCCACCCCGACATGATCACAAATTTGGAATTTAACCTTTGTAGAGATTGTAAACACCAATCTAGCAGGGCAATACCCAGGGGAGGCCTCATAGGCATGTGATAAGGAGTTACTGGAACCCCTGTTTCATTTGCCTTGCCTCCCTCACTTTTTCTGCTTGTGTCTCACGTACACAGAGTATATACAGTATAATGCCCGACTCCTTCTTGCCTTGTTATAACTGGACCAGGTGGCACTGGGCGGGGCGAGCTTGACAAGTAAGGGGGCCGCCTGATTGATGATAGCAGTTTCCCCCACTCTGTGAGAGAGAAAATGGCCGGGACTCCAGATACTTTTAGAGAACACCCTTATGGGTGACTAATGTAAACTCTTCTTGATCAATAAATGTAGGTTACATTTACAGTACGTAGAGTGAAGAGAGAGAAAGAGCGAATTGGCAAGGGACAAGATATATATATATATATATATATATATATATATATAATTTATATATATATAGAGAGAGAGAGAGAGAGAGCTACGTGGTTACGTGTGTGTGTGGATATATAGGCTATCGATTGTTTTGTAATATTGTTACACTTAGTTACACTTAGTTGTATTCCGTCCGTTAGTGACACAGTTGAGCTGGGGCTCCACTGCGACCAGGCAGCTCCCTTTCTTCCACTCTCCATTCCAGAAGTCGGTTGGAGTTGGTGCTGGGATATCCTGGTGTTGGTGGCCGGTCCGGTATTTTGGCCAGCCACATGTCCAAGTGTTTCTTGAAGGTGTCTGGAGACACCCCGGTCATGTTCCTGAGAGGGGCTGGTATACAGTTGAACAGTCTGGTTCCATTGTATGTAAAGCTGTGATGGATCAGGGATTTGATTTTTTGTGTTGATCCCGGCGTAGTCCTCACATAGCACAGCCTCCCTCGCCTTTGGTGCTGAGTCTCTTGGATGTTTGGATTTGGTACCTTTTTTTCCAAAATCTTCCAGACGTAGATGATGATGTATCTCTCCCTACGTCTTTGAAGTGAGTACAGCTGCAGCTCCTTAAGTCTCTCCCAGTAGTTAAAGTGTTGAAACCCATGGATTTTACTGGTGAATGTCCTCTGGGTGGCTTCAATTTCTGTTATTTCTCCTACTTTTTGGGGAGACCAGAGCTGGGAGCAGTACTCCAGTCGTGGTAGGACCAGTGACTTCCACAGTGTTAGCATACACCTCTCATTTCTTGTGTGGAAGGTTCTCAGGATCCAGCCTGCTATTTGTTTTGCTGTTGTTGTGGCTTTGGTAATATGCTGGGAAAAAGTGGCGTCACTGCTCATATTTACTCCCAAGTCCTTCACTGTGTCCTTGGCGGTAATTTCTTGCTGTCCACTTGTGTAGTTGGTGTCGTTTTGTAGTGCTCTCTTGTTCCCGTACCTTAGAAGCTCGAACTTGTCTCCGTTTAGGGCCATGTTGTTTTCTTCTGCCCACTTCAGGATTTTGTCCAAGTCTTGTTGTAGTAGCTGAGCATCATGTTGTGAGGTGATTTTCTTCATGAGTCTGGTGTCGTCTGCAAACGATGTGGCTGTTGAGTGTTCCAGGTCCCTGTCGATGTCTCCTATCATGATGAGGAATAGGAGAGGTCCCAGTACTGATCCTTGTGGTACTCCGCTGATGACCCCACCTGCTTCTGATAGCTAGGCTTCCTTGAACCGTGACTCTTTGTTTTCTGTTGGTGATGAAGCTGTGGAGCCATCTTCCAAGGTCTCCCCCTATTCCCAGTGATTTGAGTTTATGTAGAAGGATCCCATGGTCCACCTTGTCAAAAGCTTTGGCGAAATCTAGATATATGACGTCTACATTTTCTCCGTCTTGAATATCCTGTAGGATTTTGTCGTAGTGTGATAGTAGTTGTGAGAGGCAGGAGCGGCCTTTTCTAAAGCCATGTTGCCCCTCGTTGAATGCCTCGTTATCTTCCAGGAAGCTGACCATCTTAGCTCGTATTGTTCTTTCTATGATTTTAATAAGATGTGTGTTGATATTGTTATTTGCAAAGTATGATCGCGAATTCTTAGGAATCGCATTTTTTGCATTATTATCTCTTGTTACACGTTACTATAGGCTATATAATGGTAAATTATTCTGTTAGTGTTAGCTGTTGGCGAATCGAAAGAAGAAAACGTTTGTAGACATATACTTTAAAGGGGGGACTAAGCTACTCTGGTGTGACATGAATTAATGAATGGAATTTAAAGTTGAAGTTATGACTTCGGGCATAACACAGATAATAATAGGCCTACAGCTAACTCTCACAAACACCTCATCCTCCTATTCATTGCACTACACTAAACACACATCTTTCCAATATACACAAACACACACACACACACACAAAATGAAGATGACCACCAAACGCCCTTAATGTGGCTCTTTCAACTTTGGGTAAGCCACTTGTTATAGGCAGCATTGCCTTTTGTCTCTTTCGTACACATAACACAAAAACAAAAAACAAAAACACGTCGGTGAGCGTTGCTGCCGACCACTAGTTAGGCATTGTCATTTGCCAGCCAGCCAACTCAGTAGGCAGTGCCACTGAGAAATCGGTAGGCGTTGCCGCCGATCTCTAGACAAAGGAAAAGAAGAGATGAAGCTGTGGGGTCGACCTTGGCCTCCCTCGTTGTTGTTGTTGTTGTTGGCGCCACTCCCCTAACGAAGAAGAGACACTGCCCTATTACCTGCCTCTCCCAGACATCATTGGGGTTCTGAGCCAAGAATTATCAGAGTTGTTCCCTCCATTGGGACTTAATGCAAAAGAACAGAACAAATACACACACTGGCTTTGCCTTTCAGATTGCATTTGCTGTCTCATTATAACGCTAGACACCTTGTTATTTATTTTTTTCTATATCCAACTACTCCCTCTCGGGCATAGGCTGAGAGCCTGTACATTCCACCGCTCAACACGGTGAAGCCCGTGAGGTCTTGTTCCAGTCTGGGGAGGGAGACATGTGAAGCATCCATCATGGCTCGAAGCAGCTCCATCTCTGAAGCGGCTGGTTGCTTCGCTCAAGTGCTTCACCGTCTCACCCTCCAGACTCAGACCCTCACTCTCAGAACGCCACCTATTGAGCAGTGAACTCACTAGGCATTGTCCCCCTGTAACATATTTTGAATATGGGAATATTCATACAGTGTTATTTAATCAGGGAACAAGGAGGGTATTTTTTTGGTATTTCGGTGGGCTTTGTGGTAATGCACTGATACTAGGTACAGCACAAATTCAATCCAATAATATCTTCCCATTGACATATCGGGATTTGAACCCGGGTCCATTGGAATACCAATCCAGTGGCATGACCACTCCACCACACCTCCATTGTCCTCTGATTGTATTATTATGTTACTGTCTTTTATGTCACTTGTCTTATAGATAAACTTACATAAACTGTAATAATATGTGTTTCCTGTTTAGTCTAAGTACCTTCATTAGAGGGTGCAGTAATAGGATTGGTGATAGATCATATATTATAGTTGTGGCAAAGCCGGGGATCCAGAGAATTGTTTTTAATTGTAATATAGATGATATAATGTAATAATGTAATGAGTCTATTGTAAATTAGAATAGTGCCACATGTATGTTATAGTTACTTTGAGAGATAGGTGAGAGAGAGAGAGAGGAGAAAATAAGTAAGAGAGAATAAGAAGAGTTGATGATGGCGAGGTATATGTGTGGCTTGTGGGTGTGAGAGAACTGGTGCCACAGCCTGAGGACATCTGTAAGTACTGTATCTGTAAGTGAGAGTTTAATTTTGTCTTGGAGAGGGCGTCTTTTGAGGTGGATTTCCTAGTTGTCACAGTTAATAAGGTTCCTGGTGAACCTTCTATTATGATGAAATGGGGAGGAGTCCTCGAGAATAATGTGGCCTCTGTTGCATGTAGGTGTAATTTTCGTGGATGGACTGTCCTTGGTTGTATACAGGTTCCTGGGTGCTGCCTTCAGGTAATAAGAATTGGGTTATAAAGGACTGCCACAGAAAGCAAATGGAGGAGCGCTGGTCGTAAACTACAAGCACGATATGTAGGTGAAATCCAAAATCAAGAGGGTATGCACATTACTCAAAAATTATAAGTTATATTAATGTAACATTTTAGAATAAAATATACAGTATGTCTCCTGTGCCATCTTGTTAGTGAAAATTTGTCAACTAAATTCTAATTAAGAAGTTATCTTAATTAGCTATGCTGAACTACTGGAGGTTTAATATTCTGAACATCTTACACATCACAATAAATCGAATGTTAGAATGAAAACATCAGAGGAGTGAAATTATTGCCCCACACCTGCAAGTTTCCGTTTTCCTCAGTAGGACATGTCCCCTTCCCCTACAGGACTACACCCTCGACACAGTGACCCTCGATCGACAGCCTCGACTGTAAGTGAAGGCAAGGTTTATAGATACAAATGTGTTGTATCTATGGATCTTGAGTGAAGGGATCGAGACGTCAGAACCGTAGTCCGTCAGAACCGTAGTCCAAGGGAGGGGTGGCCCCAGTGGGTGGCCCGGGTAGGAATGCCTCTGGGTCCCCATAGAGCCCACACAATGTGCTATGGCCCAGACTCACACCCGCCCGGCGAATGCGTATACAGTCGTACCATGAAATGACTACATATAATTACCTACAGGTCTGTACGTCTGCCCATGACGACCCCCCCTCCCCCCTTATTTTTTTACCGCTGGCCAATGTTTGGAAGGTTGTGGAAGGAAATAATTGTGTGCCACTGACTGAGTATGGTTCAACATGGACTGAGTAGCGGTTCTACTTTTCGCTTCGGCATGTGCCAAGTCAGATGCTATCACTTGTCAGTTTTAAAGTTCCCGGGAATAACACACGTATTCGATCTTGAATGGAAAGATTCATCTCCTTAGCTGGATCATGAATTCCCATGATTTCAAATATATTTGGTAATTAAAAATATTCCGATGCATTTGAGGCTACTTAAGAATGATGATATGTTGAATAATTAGTGAAATGATTGTGATGTGAGAGAGCGTGGAGGAAGTGATGTCAGCGTGGCCCTCTGGTGGCGGCTGACACGTCCTCAGTGTTGTGCCTCAACCCAGACTGAGTACGTCGTCTGGTGCACCACTCTCTCACACCCTCCCGGACCACCCGGACCACCACCATGGGTAGTAAGTACATCATAACACTTCCATCTAACTTAATATCCATATTTATATACCATTAGTGTTAATATATAGTGTCTACAGTACCACCAGTGCGATATATAGAACTATAGGGCCACAAATAACGGAATGCCGGGCAGGTAAGCTCAGACGGCCCTTTCTCTTGTACTATTTTCTGCTCCAGGGTTATTTGAAATGTCCGGTTGCAATTGGTCCAGCTATTTTATCGTTCTATGGTGCATTCATCAGAGTTGAAAGCATGGAAGGATGTTTTAGGAGTGAAATGTGAGATTATCATAAGGTAAATGTAAAGTGATGTAGCCTAGGGTTGTGCAAGAGTTGACGTTGATGATAGGCTAGGCCTAGACTCGACTGACGTGTAACACCAGCTGGGCCCTAGTAGCCTACTTCCGTATTAAACCTTCCATAGCCTATATAATCCCAGATGCTGTACAGTTGGCTATTTATCTTCCACCTTTCATTGTTTAAAATATGGTAGCTTTCCAAATTAGGGCAAGGTGTCGAACCCTGAGCTTGGCCGAGGCCCTAGGAAATTTAGGTTAGGCCCAGGGCCTGGCTGTAACAGGTCATCAAACTATCATTGGTATCATTCTAGGAGCCTACCGCCGTGTTTTGAACACACTTTGCATTTGCTTCTTTTTTGCCCAGCAGCCGAAGACTCCTTCAGTCCTCACCCCCCTGGGCCCCCCAGGACTTATCATCTTATATAATACCAGCAGGGGTAAAACTACCGCAGGCCGTGGGATAGCCAAACTTCAGAATAAAATATAACGGTAAAATCCGACTTGTAGAGTGTGCGAATATTGCTGCGGTAGTCTCCTTAAATATTGAACCATTCTTGATTTTTTTATGAGTTAGCCTAGCCTATATTGGTCAATTTCTTAAGTGCACTGTCCTGAGTTTTTATTACTAGCCTAATCATAGCCTACTTGGTAAGAGTTGTGGGGATGTAGGCCTATGTAGCCTCATATTTACTCACCTGGTCAGGTAAAGGTAAGGTCAATCGCTCGTGGATAAGTTCCTGTCTATTTTTTCTGTTATTTGCCCCTTGCTGGCAATATATAGGCTATGATGACAATAAGTCATGGGGGGCAAAGCCCCTCCTCAACCTATTATTGTATCCTACGGCAGTCAAAATAGACAGGATCGCGAGCGTCTGCGTAGCGGTTTAGTGCGAGCGTCTGCGTAGCGGTGTAGTGTAAACAAGGCGGGCGATACGCCCGAATACTATATCCTTGCCGACTGCTATTATTTGCCCCTGCGGGGCTTTCCCACAGTCAGGTGTTGGGAAAATTGTTTTGTTACCAACTGTGGGAGGGAATGACACAAAATATTTATTAGGCTATACAATAATAGGTTGGGGGGGGGGGTATTCCCCCCCCCCATGACTTTTGTCATCATCATACTGTAGGCCTATATATTACCAGCCGGGGAAAGTTAAAGCAGTCAAATTAGACGATATGGCTGAAAAACGTCTAGGCCTAGGCTACCGTATTTATGTTTATTTTCACTGCTAGAACTTTCCCACTTCTATATAATTGTAATAATAATAATAGTTCTTAAAGCTAGCGCATGCTAAGCTAGCTAAGGATAGCTCAATAAGGCCGATTAGGCGTATTTCCATTGGGGTCCTGTACTACTACCCCATCCCTTTGCTCATGAGGGATGGTAACGACTCTGTGCTTGTGAAAAATCTTTAATGCGCCGAGCGTGGGCGCGAACCCGGGCCTTCTGGGTGGAAGTCCGAGACGCTAGTCACTACACCAAGCGAGCCGCTAGTAGTGCGGTTTTCAATCTGTATTTTGGCATTGAGTAGAGCTCTGTAAGTCAACTGGTTCAGTTGTGATGACGATTTCAGTGGAGCCAATATTGCAGAGATGTTGCCAATATGGGGGATTTTTAGACACTAATTTAGTCATGTCAGAACAATAACATTGAGGAGTGTTCTCCTTCTTGTTTTCGGAGGTGCGGTGACGAACGCTTGGGTTTGTTGACATACGGCGTTTGGACCAAGCTTAATTAGGCTATTAAGCTCATGCCTTAGATAAGGCATACCGGGTAGCGGCCCTTCTTTCGTGCTGTTCTTACCTAAGGCAGACCGGGTAGGAAGGGTTAAGAGTCTTCCCGCAGTTCCCGGGTTAACGAGTGAATACGAGTAAAAAAAAAAGAATCCACACCTAGAATAGTACTGTACATAAATACAGAAACTAGAACCAACTTTTGGGGAAGAATGTAGTATCCGGGTGTACGGCCATAATGTTTATAAAGGTCGATCACTCGCGGTTAAGTTCCCGTCTATTTTAACAGCTATTTTTCCTGTTATTTACCCCCTGCTGGCAATATAATTATGATGACAATAAGTCACGGAGGGGGGGGGGGGCCCTCAACCTATTATTGTATTCAGGACAGGGAACATAATCACGAGCATCCGCATAGTGTAAACAAGGCGGGCGTTATGCCCGAATATTACATCCTTGCAAACTTTTGTACTTACGAGATGTAATAAAGACATAAAATGCATTAAATGTGGGTCAAGCCCCACACAAACGTCACCTATTGCTCAGTGTAACCACACAACTACAGACGGACCGCTAGATATACTGTACCTTAAAACTACCCAAACATAACGTAGGACAATAATATTGATTTACCCAAAAGCAAGCAAATCGCACTAAATCGAGGTAACATTCGGTTCGGATTTTCGCATGTTTCAAGGGGGGCTAATTAGGGATCCGGATGGATACACAATGGGGGGGGGGGGCAGGACTTAATGTAATAATCATTTATGTTACCATTAGGAGGCATTACCAAGAGTGAGATATGATAATCTAGTACTGTACTGTACATCCTGCGCGCAAGTTCACTCGCCAGGAAAATATTAAGAACATAAGAAAATGGGAGCCTGCAGAAAGCCGATTGGCCTAAGCAAGGCAGATCCCTGACGCTCACCATTTATATTGACACCTGGATGGGGGTAAACGTCTTAAAGCAGTAGGCTGAATGGGGTCGAATGGATACAAGCCAAGGAAAGAGACAAAAGGAGAGAAAGATTTAAATAAAACGGTGAACAGACCGCTGGGACAGGTAGTCAACAAATTGGGAGACGAACACATGAAGTGGCGGATTTATCACAGAATTTACTCGGTACGGATTGTGTTAGCGGGCATACCGTCCGCTTTGTTTACATAGTCGCACGCTCGTAGTTACATTCGCGTCTAATTTGAGAGCTTTTTTATTACAAAATTAGGCAAGAATGTAGTTACCGGGTGTGTCTTGTTTACACTACGCGGACGCTCACCATCATGTTCCCATTTATTTTGACTGCCTTTGGATACAAATATACATTACCCTAACCTAGTTTGTTAATTTCATTAATCGAGTTTAGGAGTAAAGTTGGTTGGTGGAGAGAACATAATAATTATAGATTTATAAGTATTTATTTTATTATAAGTATTTATAGATGATTTATGTTGTATGTCGGTAGTGGTACACCCGGTAACTACATCCTTCCCCAAAATTATCCCACGGCCAACTGTTATTTGCCCCTGCTTGTAATACTGTAAATATGATGATGAAAATAAGTCCTGGGCGATGACTCCTCCCATTATTGTATCCCACGGCCAGGTGAGCTGGCCGTGGGATTATTTTGTAATAAAAAAGCAGTCAAATTAGGCGTGAATGTAACTGAGCGTGCGACAATGTAAACAAAGCGGACGGTATGCCCGCTAACACAACTTTTACCCTTACTGGTAAGTGATGGACTAGTGCCAAGGATGTACTGTAAGTTATGTTTCACGGGTAGGGGTACCGGAAATTGCGTTCACGGCAAAAATATGGAGGTGATAAATTGGCACCAACAGTTCCAGACTAGTACCGTACAAAAGATATTTAAAGAAACCTATTAGCCTGTGGCCTTTTTATTGTTATTCAATTTATGGAAACCTCAAAATTGGAGAAAATGAACCAAGCTTTGTCAAAACTTGGCTTTGATTTTCAGATTTAAATTTTTTTTTTTTTGCCATGGAATGCACGATGGGTTAAGGGAGGGGTTTCCGGTTGTTTTCATTATATAACCACTGTATATGGTGAAATTGAGTTTGATCCAAATGATCACATTGACCAATTTCTCTACAGTGCAGTAATAATAATAGTTCTTAAAGCTAGCGCATGCTAAGCTAGCTAAGGATAGCTCAATAAGGCCGATTAGGCGTATTTCCATTGGGGTCCTGTACTACTACCCCATCCCTTTGCTCATGAGGGATGGTAACGACTCAGTGCTTGTGAAAAATCTTTAATGCGCCGAGCGTGGGCGCGAACCCGGGCCTTCTGGGTGGAAGTCCGAGACGCTAGTCACTACACCAAGCGAGCCGCTTGGTGTTAACCACACCCTCCATGAGATGGCAGGGCTTTATAATTATTATAATTAATTATATAGGTTAAGGGTTGTGTTAGTGGGCGTACGGTCCGCATATCGTCACTTAGTTTAGAAAAGTCACACGCTTGCATTTACGTTCGCGTCTTTTTATTTTTACGAAATTATCCCACGGCCAGCTGTTATTTGCCCCTCAACCTATTATTGTATCCCACGGCTGGTAACAAAACAATTTATTAGTTTCTTAAGCAATTTGCAAAAATATATTTAGTACAGTAGATTGTGCTGTAATAAGGAAAATTAGTATAGTCCCTGTCTAATTAGTAAATTTTCTTTTGCAGTAAAATTCCTGGAGGTGATAAAACCGTTCTGTGCGGTTTTACCAGAAATACAAAAACCTGAACGAAGAATCCAGTTTAGAGAGAAGGTACTATGGACGGCCATCACGCTCTTCATCTTCCTCGTGTGCTGTCAGGTCGGTCCACATATATTTTGGGTATAATCCTGTGTAGCGGGGAGACCTGTACTTAAATCTCAATAAATTCGGAATGTTACAATATATTTTTACATTTTACATGCATAAATAGTCTACTAATATACTAGATTAGGTTAGAGATATTGTTCAATGTTTCTTAGTAAATAGGCATCTAAAAAACAGTTCTTCCCGCTACACAGGATTTTACTATATTTTGCAGTTAGGGTAACGATGGGTATTATGGGAGAACTTCCGTAAATTTTCATTTTTGTTTTACTGTACCGTACATTATTACTTTTACTGTACCGTACATTATTACTTTTACTGTACCGTACATTATTACTTTTACTGTACCGTACATTATTACTTTTACTGTACCGTACATTATTACTTTTACTGTACCGTACATTATTACTTTTACTGTACCGTACATTATTACTTTTGGACCGATAGTACTGTAGTCCCATTGACCTTTATGTTTCTAATAGATCTGTTATATACTGTATGCATCATTGCTGTAGTATATATGTCATTAAGAGGTGAAATGTACAGTATTATAACCCGTACAGTACCAGTGAAGTCTTTAATCGTATTCTGGCAACTATTGGACAATTTTATTCAGCTTACAAAGGACCTCTAGCAATAATAAGGCTTCAAACTTTCTCAACCAACCCTTTTAACTACCACAGATTTTTTCTAAGCTGCATATTATCGTCTAAGTATAGCTAGAATAAAATATTACGCACGTAATAGTTAAAAATACTCTTCCTATATATGGCGCCGCCACTCAATCATTAGCGGTTTGTCTAGACTGTCTTTGGAAATTACGTCAAATGATCAACTAATTTTATCGATTTCCCTGGGATGTCCCCAATGACCGCTCCTGCAGCTGTGCCACATTTTGAGGTAGGAGAGGGTTTTTGCTGGCCCAGGCATTCACTGTGTAATGGCATCTGTGTGTTGGTTGTGGTCCCATACACATCATTCGATTATCGTTTTATTGTGTATTTTTAAGTCAACATTACCCTGGCTTGCCACCACATTCTCCCGTGGTTAAGAAAATAACAACATGGTTGTATTTAAAAAAAAAACACAAATAAACATATGCAGGAAGATGAGAAAAAATACCGGTAATCTTATATTTTTTTCGGAAAAAACAAATATTATTATACGGTAGGCCTACTGAAAAAAAAAACACCACTAGACAAATCTTATCAATTAAATAATTTTGTATTTTTTCCCAGATTCCCCTGTTCGGCATAATGAGCTCGGATTCAGCGGATCCCTTTTACTGGATCCGAGTGATCTTGGCCAGTAACAGAGGCACCTTAATGGAGCTGGGTATCTCCCCCATTGTCACATCCAGTCTCATCATGCAGCTTCTGGCCGGAGCAAAGATCATAGAGGTCAGTAGAGATATTACCTTGGGATAGATGTGTGTGAATTTGTATTTTGTTTTTGTGTGTTCATTATTTTGTGGTCCGTATTCTGGCTCTGTCTTGAGTCGCCCACCCCCAAAAAAAGAAAGAAAAAAAGGAGAAGCGGGAAAAAGAAAAGAAACAAAATAGGGAAAGTGAGGATTGGGCCTGAGTACTGTATATAGAATATACTCATGGTAATATAGGGGGGGGGGGGGGGGGTGCGGCAGAGTGGTCTTGTTAATTGGACTGGTAATCCAATGGACCCGGGTACAAATCCCAATATGTCAATGGGAAGATATTATTGGGATGCAATTTGTGCTGTACCTAGTTTCAGTGCATTACCACAGCACACCGAAATGCCCCAAAAATACCCTCATTGTTCCCTGATTAAATAGCATTGTATGAATATTCCCATATTCAAAATATGTTACAGGGGGGGGGGGAAGGCAATGCATAGTGAGTTAATTGCTCAATAGGTGTCTGAGAGGGAGGGTCCGAGTGTGGGGGGTGAGACCGTGAAGTGCAGAGGCAAAGCGGCTTCGAGCCGGGGTGCTTCGCATGTCTCGCTCCCTAGACTGGAACAAGACCTCACGGGCCTCACCGTGTTCAGCGGTGTCGTGTAAAGGCTCTCGGCCTATGCCCGAGAGAGTAGTTGGAATATAGAAAACAAAACTAAAACTAACTCATGGTAAACTGTATTTTAAGATACCTGTAGTATTAGGTAAGGTGTAGCAACTATGCTCTACCTTTTAACTGACAATAAAATGAATCCCTTGGCAGCTAACTTCTCGATACTTAATGAAAACTTATGAAACTACTATGTCTCTGCATCATATTAGGACCAAGTTAGTAATTAGCACCATTTTTCACCATACAATCTTCAAAATTACTCTAAAATCTTAATGGAAACTGCAATTTACCGCCAGTTGAAACTAAAGTGTAGTTTGTGGTAGAGAAAATTCAAGGATACCAAAATTAAATGAGGTACTGGTATGCCACCCCCGGCTATGGGGTATGTGCCTGAGTGTATATATAGGCCTATACATTATGATGCAACAAATAACCACTATAACTCACAGGCATTGTTGGTGAACTGTAACATATTGTAAGATCATGGTAGGCGGAATAATATAAGGTACTGTACTGCCTACCATGGTCTTTCACCATAACTGGTGGTAACAGAATATATTTTATTCTAGGCTATCACCAGCTATTGTGTAACAACTAACTCTTGGAAGGCAGTATTCTAGGAAAACTAATATTCATATGTATGGTAGACAGTGTTCTAGAAAATCTATTACATTTGGTATGACTATGATTTGCAGTACTGTATAATCTAGGATAAAGTCAAATACTGTTATAATATAATTAACATAAGGTAAGCAGTGTTCTAGGATAGCTATAACTTCCAAGTTGTACTAACCACTATGATGCATTTTATTATGGCTATCATTAGACAATTGTTTCTCAGTTTCTGAAGGTCCTCTAAAGGTAGTACTTAATCAACCCTCTGACTTTTTAATCTGAATATAATGGCTAGTCTACTACAGTACCGTAATAGTCTTGGCTAGATAAAAAGTGAGAACGGTGTAATTTCTTGAAAGGATTAATCACAAGGATATGTACTGAAGGCCATAAGTGTGTAATTTGGGGTGGGTGTAGATTATAGAGTAGTTTATATGTTTGCAAGTTTTACATTTTAATTAATATGTATTATGTACAGTATAAATTTGTTTTTTATAAAATTAGTTTAACCAGACCACTAGTTCTACAAAGGAACTCTCACAGGGCTGGCAGTACATTATAAGCTTACATTTTGACTGTACCCGAGTTCTACTTATTGTTGGTTTTCCAGCCTGTTTGAGTATTATATTGCATTTAGTCAGTATTTTTGTATAGTTTAATATGAGTTTGTTTGCATTACCAGGTAGGAGACACCCCGAAGGACCGAGCGCTGTTCAACGGTGCTCAGAAGCTGTTTGGTATGATGATCACCATCGGTCAGGCCATAGTGTACGTGATGACCGGGATGTACGGGGAACCCTCAGACTTGGGTGCTGGGGTCTGTCTTCTCATCATCATACAGCTCTTTGTGGCCGGACTCATTGTCTTGCTGCTCGACGAATTGTTGCAGAAGGTAACTACAGCAATAATCTGATTTATTTATTTCACTTCCAACACCAAACACTTTCCAATTAAATTATTGAAAGCATGTGATCCTACCAGTGTTTTTTTGTTAGTTAAACTTACCTTGTCTTAAAATATTAGGTACCAGCTATGGGGATGTGCCTGAGTACAGTACTCCCTCAAATTTTGCGAGAATATGGTCGACATTGCAGGCCGCAAATTTCAAATAACTAACCTTATGGGATTAATTGAATATGGTCGACATCACGTCATCGAGGGCCTATTTTTTTGTTATTTTCGTCCTTGTTTGTACACACATTATGACGCATACACTTAATTATACATCCTACAATAAAGAAAAACACAGACATACAGATTCAGGGGACCCAGGGCACAGGTAACACTTCAATTTTGCCCAAGGAAGTCTATTATGCGAGAGCGTGAGAACATATAGGAGCGTGGGAGAATCTATAAACAGTAAATAATGGGCCGCAGGGCGGCCCGACGTCACGACCCTCGTACCCCTCCCCCCGAAAACTAGTGCGGAAACCCCATATCATTGAGCGCCACCCGCAAAACTCAAGTAATATCGCACATATCAAGTCCCGCAAAAATGGTCAAATCTTGGGTCCCGTTCGCAAATTTGAAAGACGCAAAATTCGAGGGACTACTGTATGTACACTCGAGGGAAAAACAATCTTTATACTAACGCTCTAAGTGTTCTGGAAGAGGGTCGAACTCGGGTGATAATATAGTACCTCACAGACGTATGTTTCACCTGATTCATTCCGTTCACATGAGATTATTTTCAGCTCACCAGTGTAAAGATTGTTTTTTCCTAGAATGTACATTAAGTATAATGCTACACTGTCTTCCAGTTCTTATATACTGTAGAATTGTTTGTGTGTGAATTTCTATTTAATCAAACAAACTCATAGTGTATAATTTATGTACATTAACAGGAGAAACAAACCATCCTATGATTCTAAGCTCTAGTTTAAAGTGACCAATTTGTTTAGTAACCATAGCACAATTTTTTTTTTTTTTTTTTTTAACAATGCTTGAAGCAAATTAGTCGGGAAGTCTACTTTTGAGCGACTTTTATTAGAGGTACAGTACAGTATGTCTATATTACTTGTATTTTGGCTTACGCTTTCATTACCTGTGGTCAAATTATTAATAAAAAAAATTGTTTATCAGGGTTATGGTCTGGGGTCTGGTATTTCCCTGTTCATCGCCACCAACATCTGTGAGACCATCGTGTGGAAGGCGTTCTCTCCGGCCACTGTCAACACCGGCCGAGGCACAGAGTTTGAAGGAGCTGTCATCGCTCTATTCCATCTCCTGGCCACCCGACAAGATAAGGTAGGCGTTTATCTTGATGCCTTATCCCTTACCTTTAGTTTATTATTTATCTAATACTAGTAGCTTTATTTTATTCTTTATCTTGCAAGATAAGGTCTGTGTTGAACACTTGTATTCTGGCAAGAGTTAACTTTTTGTATTTTGCAATAGAAATGCAGAATGGTGTATTTATTTGTAACATACAGTATACATATAGTGTACATAAAATTTAATTTTGAAGAATAAAATAGACAATTGTGTTTATGTATGCATGTAGGCTACTGTATACTGTATATAAATTATAGTTTAAAAATTAATTGTGATCTGATACATTGTTTCTTTTCCCTACTAATATACTTGTGTTCTCTCAGGTTCGTGCTCTACGCGAGGCGTTCTACCGCCAGAACTTGCCCAACCTCACCAACCTTCTGGCTACCGTCCTCATCTTTGGTATCGTCATATACTTCCAGGTAGGCTATATACTGTCCCAGATAGGAATCCCAATATTACATTTTGTAATATGACAATACAAAAACAAATTGTGCTATATTTTAGCCCTTTCGCTCACCAGAAGATGCACCTGCGTCCTAGGTACCGTACTGTACATGTTGGTCTAGATTTTAGTTAGCTACCTACTTGTAAATATTTAATCTACTATTGCGGTAATAACTGCCATTACTAAAAGATATTTTTCAATACAATTTAAACATGATGATTTTAATGTGGTAGTACTTTTGCAAGTAATAGAATAAAATTTACAGTAATATACAGTACTGTATAGTAATATTAAGACTAAATGTGGTAATGTTTATTTTCCAGGGCTTCCGAGTGGACCTTCCTATCAAGTCCGCCCGGTACCGTGGTCAGTACTCCTCCTACCCCATCAAGCTCTTCTACACCTCCAACATCCCCATCATCCTGCAGTCTGCCCTCGTCTCAAACCTTTACGTCATTTCTCAGGTGGGGCTCTCAAAATGGTGTTATTTCAAATTATATGTTAGCAAGCTTTGTCATTTATCGCTGAGGTCTATTAATCCCCATTTTATGTTTAGAATTTGGTCACTTTTGTTCTTAAACATTGATTGAACAACTGCTACCTCATATGTGCAGTACTTCTAAAACATTCCCATTTTGTTCAGATATTGGCAGTTCTTTTGTTTCTATGTGATTTGTGTTCTTTTATTTCAACATTTTAGTTTATTTAGCGTTATTCCCACATAGCATTTTGATTAGTTCTTTTGCATTTATCTTGTATCGTCCCACTTTTGGTTTGTTTATTTTGCAAGTTTTACATTATAATTAACATAATTTTCTTTGTACAGATGATGGCAGTTAAATTCCATGGCAACTTCTTTGTTAGTCTGCTGGGCGTGTGGGCTGATACCGGATCAGGAGGTCCTGGGCGTGCATCTTACCCCGTGGGCGGCCTCTGTTATTACATGTCCCCTCCGGAGTCCTTCGGTCATATCCTGGAGGACCCCTTCCATGCTGTTACCTACATTGCCTTCATGCTTGGATCCTGCGCCTTCTTCTCTAAGACCTGGATCGAAGTCTCCGGATCTTCTGCCAAGGATGTGAGTGTACAGTGTGTCCCTTTTCTGCCTATTTCGTATTTTTTTCACTTGGGCTTTGTTTAGTTAAGTTTTTTAGCTGGGTTGAAAGTTGCACATAAATTCCCCACCAGTACTGTTACTATAGTAGGTTAAACAAATCTATAAAATGTTATAATCCTCTTATTTGTTTAAGAAAATGCATAAATTTATCTTGCACGTTTGAAATTTTGCACATTTCATAGTTTAATAAAAGTGCATAAATTGTGTTCACAGTTCAAAATGTGCTCAAAGTCAATAGGCCCTAACTCTGTAAAACAAAAATTCATTGGGTCTGCAAACTTTTAATACTGTATTGTATGTGTGTGCAGGTGGCAAAGCAGCTAAAGGAGCAGCAGATGGTGATGCGCGGTCACAGAGAGAAGTCCATGATCCACGAGTTGAACCGTTACATTCCCACGGCCGCAGCCTTCGGAGGTCTCTGTATCGGGGCCCTCTCCGTCCTCGCTGACTTCCTCGGGGCCATTGGTTCAGGCACAGGTACGAGGTTATTAAAGTTATATCCCTTTGTCCCAGTCTACCGCGGACAAATTTAGTCTATTTCTTGAAACTTTTGTCCTCCACTCTGATCTAGCAACATCTGAAATAAAGTACTGTACAGTGGAATTGCGTAGATAGCAAACATAGTAGTCTGGCTAAAACGTCGCTATCCGCGAAATCGCTATCTGTAGGATAAACTTCATGCCTAAATACAGTATATCAATTAGTCTACCACTTTTTCAACTACCTTTTTTTTCTTTTTCCAATTTTTTTTTTTTTTTTTTTGCTAAAGCGTTATTTCCACATAGCGATTTTGATAAGTTCTTTTGTCTTTATATTGTGTCGTCCTTGTTTTGGTTTGTTTATTTTGCAAGTTTTACATTATATTATATAATGTGTAAACAAGAGCAGACTGGTGATTCACACTCAAGTGTTGTTGCTAAGCCAGCCATCAATCTGTATATATTCTGGCACATGCACCATTGCTGGAGGTGGCCAACTTGAGACAGAGCCCGAATAGAAACAACATTTAAAGTTCCAATTCTTAGGGTCCAGGGCCATTTTCGCGTTCCTTCGACCCTTACTCTATCTTGTTGAGTAGGAGAATTTTACAAGGGAAGGAAGATTCCTAAAATTTGTTTAGATATATATCTCCTAAGAAACGGCCTAACCTAGAGGCCAGAGCTCCCTTTTATCTTGCGGATGGTGAAGATTAGAAGTTTTTACACCAAGTGGGTCTCGTAGGTGAAAAATAAAAGTTGTTTTGGCCCTGTGACCACTCTTCCTTTGACTTGCGTGGCGGCTACAGCTAAAGCTTGTTTGACATTCATATATCCGCAAAGAAATGGCCTAACCTAGGGTTAGATCTATATCGGGAGGCAGAACTCACTGCTATCTTGCGAATGGTTAAAACTAGAACTCTTCTGTACACAGTGTGTGTGTCACGGACCACCCGGTACATTGGTACTGTATACCGGTAAACAAAGCAATATACTGTACAATAGATATGAGGTTCACAAGTCAGTTTGATAAAGATTACACGATTTCTATTATTAGTTTATTGTGAAATATAGCTGGGATATTCTCGCTATCCATGCAGCAAGACTCGCTATGAGATTGTTGCTATCCGTGAAAACGCTAATCAAGTTTATATTAATTTATTGTGAAATATAGTTGGGATATTCTCGCTATCCATGCAGCAAGACTCGCTATCCAACCGGCCTTACTATATACTTTCAAGAATTGTCCCCTAGAAATCTATCTTTAGTGTACACCGATGCAAAATGGCCACCAATCTCTTTCCAAGTTAATGTTGCAGTAACAAGCTCTTTGTTTAATGTGTATTATGTATAGGCATTTATTACTTTTTTATACATTTATTAGTAGTTATAATTGTTCTCCAACTCTATTCATGAAAATAATTCAAATAATAAATTATTAGTATTATAAGTTTGGTTCAATTAATTCATTTATTTCTCTAGAGATAACATTTTCAAGACAGTCGGTAGTCACCTTTAGAGAAAGCGTACCGGACCTGTATCTTGGTATTTTGATTAGTTTGCTTGTGAAACGGATTAAATTGCTCATGTAGTAATTGTACACCCTATGTGGTGGATTTTTTTTTTATTGATATTATTTTGCTAAAGCGTAGTTTGCACATTGCGATTTTGATAAGTTCTTTTGTCTTTTTACTGTGTTTGTCTAAGTTTTGGTTTGTTTATTTTGCAAGTTTTACATTATAATTCATGATATTTTCTTCTTGTTTCAGGTATTCTTCTGGCAGTGACGATCATCTACCAATACTTTGAAATCTTTGTGAAGGAACAGAGTGAAATGGGAGGCATGAGTACATTACTATTCTAAAGTTCCATCTCAGGAGTAACAAATGTGGAATGAATGTGTGATGATGAATATGAGTGGTGCATCCTTGGTAACGGGAGAACTGAGGTGATGGTACAGTCGCGAGCCATAATAACCATAAGCCCATTGAAATTTTGGAACCTTTACAAAAAAAAATACATAGGATTGTGTTGTATTTCATAATTAATGAAATATATAGCATTGTATTTTGTACGGTTCGATACAGATTCAGATGGATGAATTATATATTATGGCTCACAACCGTACAATATAATATTCCACTTCTTCTCACCTTGGCAAAATTGGGTTCAATGATTTAGAGAACACTTGATAGAGACTGATGGTAATGGAGTGTCATTGGGTTGAAATGTTGCATACAGGTCTCCCTCGAATTACGTTCCTGAAAATCCGTTCTTAACTAGAAAAATCATATAGTAAACCCCAAAATTAATGGGGATGCTTTCTCAGACCAGCCAAACACCTAGAAACTGATAATGGAGGGAGACGTGTAGGCCGTTTCATCCCACTTTGGGGGATATTTAATTTGTTAGTTGTAAGATAAGACTAATATAAAGTTTATTAGATGTTGATGATAAATGTATAGTATGATAATATGATAGGGTTCTATAATGATAAACTTATAATGTGGGTTATAAATCTCTTTTAGCACTTTTATTCAAATTATGCCAGTTTTATTTACCTATCTCCAGGTGATTTTATTCATCTTAAGAAAGAGCTATGGGAGTCGAGAGT
The DNA here is from genome assembly GCA_032716605.1 of Paralithodes platypus. Classification (NCBI taxonomy): domain Eukaryota; kingdom Metazoa; phylum Arthropoda; class Malacostraca; order Decapoda; family Lithodidae; genus Paralithodes; species Paralithodes platypus. The sequence continues at coordinate 20,962,833 of CM064561.1, read as the reverse complement.
TAATTGATCGTTTTTACCCTTATGATTCCCTAGTTTCTTCCCAAGTTTAATTAAATCTAACTATAGCTTAAATATTATTATATTTATTTATTATATATACAGTATTATTATATTTATTTTGCGCTCAGAAGGCTAGTACAGTATAAAAATTCACATCATATATTTATTTTGCAAGCTTTACATTATGATTATACTGAAGGTGTTATATGACTAAAAGAGTTAAACCAAGACTAGATAATACTTGAAACTGCGGCTCTGCAAGGTGGGTGGACGGTTCCCCAATCTCCAAGGTTGCACAATGTATAAACTTCTAAATGTGGTCCATGTGTACAGTATGTGTATGTAAGACTATAGTTTGTTAAAGGAGAAATCAGACGTGTTTTCCCCAGTATGGTCTGAATGTAATTATTTTCTATTGCATTGAATGTAAGCAGTCATACAGGTTTTCTCATTTTCATTTATTTTTGTTACTTTCAAAAAGGTTATTTATGGAATGGATTTAGGACGTGGAGTTTAATGCACTCTGACCAATCAATTTCTTCTGTCGACAAATGAGAAGGTTGGTTTGCGACTCATCATCTCCACAGCTGTCAAGACGCGGGTGCTCGGAGTACCTAACTTGACACTCATTTTGTGATGTTTATACTTTTTACATGTATACATTAATGTAAGAATAATTAAGGAAATATAGTTGAAAATTCTCAAAGCTGTTGTTTGAATTTCCTGTAACAGTATTATAGGTAGCGCCAACTAACTTGACAATAATCTGGACCCCTTAACTTATAATTCAAAATGAATGAAAGCAATTGGGCTGACATTTCTACCATTTGGGAAGAGTCTGCCAGGAAATAGGTGAGGTCATTTACAGCCAGTTTGATCAAGGTCCTTTTGAGTTGCGAAGAGGTCGGGGATAGAGATAATTGTCAAGTTCGTTGGCGCTACCTATAGTACCTTCTCTGTAGCTGACCTTGGTGATCCCTGGTCTCTGGGTCTTCTGGGTGACCTAGATGTGTATGAATTTGTTTTGTTTTTGTGTGTTCATTGTTTTCTGTTGTTGTCCCTGTTCGGGCTGTCTCGAGTCGGCCACCCCCAGAAAAAAAAGGGAAAAATGGGGAATGAGCCTGAGGAAATACATATTGGAATAATTACACCAAGGGGAATCCATTGGTATAAAACAAAATTAATTTGCCCCTATTGTTTAGGGTACAGGAACATTTGATTATAGGGAATAGGCTCACAGCCTTATTAAAGTTTATTAGGGACAATGTATGTCTATGGAATCCTTATACTGTACTAGTGTATAATCCACTGTGGGAGAATAATTTTGATCACATTTATAAAACCCGATATTAATAGAAAAAACAGCCATTCTAATCAATCTCTGAGCTCTTTCGGACATCCCCACTGTTTACAAACCCCTTTATGCAGTATAATTGATATTTACCCCCTGCTGGCAACATAGATGACTATTTCAATTATTCATATAGGGGTGAGGGCCCTCAACCCTTCGTGTATCCCACATTGGAATTATAATCAAGACCATGAAAACACTCGTTTATCAAAATCTGGGGGTAAATTCATGAAAAATAAGGGTGCGAGCCTATTCCCTATAATTACTGAACATTTGAAATGCCCAAAACGGCATATTTCCAGCTGTTTTTGGAAGGCAAGTCCATTGGAATACTCTACAATAATACAATTCTGGTGCCTGAATAGTAGCCTACTTCTTAATTTTCTTCTTTGGGGCAGTGGTGAGGTTGAGGGGCAGAAGAACCCCTAGACTTCTGGTGTTTATGGCGCCATTTCTTGTCTTCTCTTTCTCTTTTTCTTATTATTCTGTCGTTGATTTTCCCCAAGCTGCCTGGCCGAACAGCCCCAAGGCCATAACCGAGTGCCCCCACAGAACCCTCCCTGCCGACCACTAATAAAGCCTGGGTGACCTAAGCCACTCCCAAGGTGGGGAGCTGAGGAGGGTGCGGAAATGCCCGAGAAACAAGGCCTTGGGTGGGGGCCTTGCATGTTGGGGGAGTTGCTTTTTTGCTGGCTTAGCCTTACGTGGTTTGCATGGGCTTGGTGAAGCGTGCACTTGTTAGTATTATGATTATAAGTGCACGGCTGGACGAAGGTGGTCCTCGAGGATCCTCAAGATCGAAAGTGAAAGTGAATTACCCCTGCTCGGGGCTTATGTCCTTGATATTTGGCCTTCGGGTTTGTTCTGGGGCTGCTTTTGTAAGCTGGAGGTAGATTGAGCAAACAGTGGTTGCAAGTCTGTAGGTTTGGTATGTTGCAGATGTGTAATCGGTGAGTTAAGTGGTCACCAAGGGAGCACCAAACGTATGTCTACTACTAAATACGACATACGAGATAGACAAACCAAACTGAAATGATTACTGATATTTATTATAGGATGTAAGGTATCTTAAAATAACCTCCTAGAAATACTTTCTCTAAAGTTTGTTTTTCTTTTTCCTCCCCATTTCCCCAGCTAACCTAATCCCACAAGGACCCCAATGGAAATACGCCTAATATAACGGCCTTATTGGGCTATCCTTAGTTGGAATTATGCAAGGCTGGTACATGTCATATTTTGGGTTTAATTCTAGTTTCGCTTTCACAGCATACTCATAAATTTCTATGGCTACTTTAGAGTTGTCATATACCATACTTAATTTCTATATATGTCCAAAGCGGCGGAAATGCATTATAAGGAATTATACCTACTGTAAAACAAAATAATATTTTCTCCCCATATGCGGCACCATAGCTATTACATAATACTAGGTTAGGTTAGGCTAATTTCGTTAATGTAGTTTATTATCATTATATTACGTCTTTTACCCAGCAATTTCCTTGATCTTCATAGTTGGTCGGGAAGCTATGCCTTTACAACGGCGCCTCCCTTTTGTCGCTGTGTACGTGAAACTAGAATTTTACCATATTTTGTAATATACTATGTGGTACCAACTCTGTAAATTGCTAACTGAATAAATATTATTATTATTACACCACGTATTCGAGCTTGCGGGGGTATGTAATTGTCTGCCGTTGATTCGTTTTCTGCGTGGCGGTACGTTTTTTCTGATGCCAGAATAGATGGGTAACTTCAGTAGGCTATAGGCCTATCCCTGACTCGTCTTTTCAGTGAATGTTGGGCAAACTGCTTTTTCGTTATTTCAGGGGGGGGGGGGGGTCCTCCTCTCGCCCCCCTTCACTTATTGTCATCCTCATATACTGTATATTGATCTGTAAGGGGGGAAAACCGGGTCGCTTCTTTGTTTTGGTAAGTACACGACTCGCGCCATTTATTGGGTGAATCGCGCACCATATCTAAAACTCACCACAAGAAAGAGAAGCAGAGTGTTCATTGTGCGCAATGCTTTGTTTACAATCAGACTGATTAATTTCGGTGTTATATTAGGGTGAAATCGGGCTCTTCAAGTTGTTGGTAACGAAATTCCTTCATGCTGATTATAACGAGAAAAATATGGCGAGTCTATTGGTCCCTATTTTCCCTGATAAATTGTTTCTAATAGCGCCGATGTAGTGTCCTTGAATATTATCATCTTCAAAAGATATTCATAATTTTACTTGCAACATTCTAGAGATAATGAATGATTTTATACACAAATCATAGAGAATTTAATATCTAGCAACTTTTAAACACGAATCTAGCTGAATCTGCGAGCTTGAATTGGTAACGCTAGCCTCAGCCTTCCTTTCGCGTCCGGTCGGCCATATTGGATAACAGGTGCGGTAATTTTCCTTACATTTTATGTTTTTATGTGGTGTATTTGAGCTTAATTTATATTTTTAGATAGAGAACACGAGTCACTATTCACCAGAGCACGTTGTATGTGATTACTAGCCCCCAGAATAAGAGGTATGGTGGTTAAAAGGGCAATGAGGTAGCCCAGCCGGTTCGACTTGCTATGGTGTGGCGTTCCTCTTGACGGCTTATGGTGGGTAAGATCCTTTGTTGGTGTTCATGTACTCATATGGATTCTAGAAACCCGATTCCTTTCTTTTTAGTCTTTATTATTGAATATGCAAAGGTAAAATTGTGGTTTGTGCAATTTACGCTTATGGCAGTTATTAAATGGCCCAAATGATGCAATTTCGGGTTTTGTGGTAGCCTAACCCTATGCGAAACGTGGGAGCTCGGACAATAGGCCTAGGCTATGTATTTTAGGTCATATTATTAGATATAATTGCTTTTTCTATAGCCTAGCTTTGTCCTACATTATATTATTCACTGCAATTTTTAATTAGGCCTAGACTGGGTTAAATAAGGGTGGAAAGAAAAATGGTGGCCATCTTGGATCAGTGGAGAAGTTAATCATTGTTTTCACTTGTCCACTGTATTTTTAGTAGGCCTATTTTGTCATCCTCTATATTAATGCGAAGACCAGTGGGGGTCTGGGGGCGGCAGCCCCCTGGTTAGGTTAGGGTAATGACAAAATATGGTGTTCAGGGGGCATTTTGGTAAATCTACAGTTGTACTACCCCACCTCCCCTCTTCAAAACAAGCCTTTTAGCGTGTTTTTGGATGGTTCAGCAGACCCGGAAACTGAAGAAAAAACGGGGTAGGCTAAACATGACTTTTTTGGACGACAGCGATTTCAGTAGCCTAAGTTTTATTTTGTTTTTGTAATTTTTCCTTCAGATAGGCCTATAGTGTTGTTTTATACTGAAGAGGAGCTGAAATGAGTATTTACCCATTAGGCTATCCAACAATCTAAAAACACGCCCCCCCCACTAGTGGGGAGGGCTATGAAGTTCAGGGAAAATGAGGGGTTAAAAGCGTAAAAATACAATAATATAGCGTTTTGTATCAAAACTTGGCTCAGGTTTTCCCAAATTGCAAACCCATACAACCCAATTTTGTGAATACCCGAGCCAACTTTTGACGAAAGCTGGCTCTGATTTCACGGGGTGGAGTGGGTAGTCTAATATCTCATGTTATAAAAATAGTCAACTTTGGGAATACATTAGCCTAACCCAACAACCTTACCTAACCTATCCTAGTATTATGGGTGGGGGCTGCTGCCCCCGCTGGTTGGGTTAGATTTTTTTTTTTTTTTTTTTATAATGTTCTAGGCTATTAGCCTAACCTAACAACCTTACCTAACCTAACCTAGTATATGGGTGGGGGCTGCCACCCCCGCTGGTTGGGTTACTTTTTTTTTGTTTTTTTTTGTTTTGATGTGTTAGGCCTAGGCCTATTAGCCTAAATATACAACCTAACCTAACCTAACCTAGTATATGGGTGGGGGCTGTTGCCCCCACTGGTACTGGCTGAAAACATTGTTTTACAGTACAGTATATATGTATTTTAGCGTTTTTTTGTTTTTTCTCCCTTCTCCCTTATAATACATTTCAGCTCTTAACCCGTACAGCCCCAGCGCGCGTCGGCGATGTATGTAACGCACAGCCCCAGAGACGCACCTGGCGCGTCACCCTAATTGCGCCGACCGTAACCTCAGGTGTAGCCACTCAAGAGGGCTCAGATTTGTATGGGAACTGTGTACGTATCCCACGCAACCGTGCCGATGGTTGAAATCTCTCAAAGTCCACGTGCGTGAGCGCGCAATAACCTGGTTTTTTGGGGTAATTGCCTTCAATTTTTTACTCTTGTAAAATAAGTTTTCGGGGGCTCTGTAGGACCATTCTTTAAGCTTTTTGAGCGGTTTTTCGTGGTTTTTCCTTCATTCCTAACCCATTCGCTATTGTTTCTGGAATAAAACCATTTTTTGAAAATCGGCCGGGTTCTGGTGAACAAACATTACAAAACTAGCCGGGGCTGGACGGGTTAATGACATATATAGCAATGATGTATATGCTCTACCGGACCTATTAGGCCTAAAAAGATCGATGGGCTAACTGTCGGTCCAAAACATCAGTATAGGCCTAACCAAAATCGGAATTTGTTTATATCCTAGCCTATTAACCCGGGAACTGCGGGGAGACTCTTAAGAGTTCCCCCGGCGGACTGCGGGGAGACTCTTAAGAGTGAGTGAAAACAAAAATCAATTTTTGACATCGAAAAAACAAAAAATATATATTTTTATTTTTTTATTTTTTTTATTTATTTTTTTGGCCCCTGGGCCATGCAAAATCTCAGTCCTCTACCTCCCCTCCTTCCCCACTTTCCTCCTCTCCTTCAGTTATCACCTATTTTCCCTGTTATTCCCTTATTCTGAGGTATATTTTCGTGCTAACATTAGAAATCCGGTTGGAGGGTGTGGTCATCACTGATAGCAAGCGAATGCAAGAGAGAGAGAGAGTATCGATCGACTGTGTCTCAGTGGCCTTGGGGGAAATTGGCGGGAAAGCAGCTTGCCTCACCCATACATTATACAACTCGCGGGCTATATCTCCGATTTTGACCATCCAAACGCTGTTTTCACTTGTTTTATTGTTGTTTCAGGTTAATACCTTTATAATCAACCCATAATAGGCGCATATGGATAAGTATTAATGCTATTAATGGTCCAATGAATATTTTAGTGACGGAAACACCTCAAATACGTCAGCACAGGGGGACGTTTCCAATTACCCCCATGCGCACTTGTTAGGTTAATGTCACTAAGTTTCCCATGGATTTATAGTTTTCTGTGTTAATTTTCATCAATAGGCCTAGGCTATAGGCTAGGCTATAATGTTTGGAAGTAATTACAAGCCTCTGAAAAAACGTTTTGTCAATATACAGGAGATGCACCAATATAGGTAGCAAATTTCTAATAGTAGTTTTGGGTTCCTATCATCATATGTTTCATTTCTAGGCCGGTAAGAGTTACCGACCAACCAGTGACGGGCCCCATCGATGATTATTAGTGTGTTATCACTTTCATGAACGATACTTTGTTGGTGTATATGTACTTACCGTCACAAATTTGCTATAAGTGAAATACGAGAAACTGTAAAAAAATCTTCCCTGTCGATGGCCGCGGTGCAATAGTACACAATGGCCGTCGTTCGGGAGCTCTTACCCTCAGTCTTTCAGTCGAACGTCACTACACCTAGCGGTCTTTTTAGGAATCATGAACCATAGCATGAACCAATCACAGCCTTCCATCAAATTATCAACCAATCACACAGTCTTTCAGTCGTCACGCCACGCCCCTCGCCGGTCCGGGCGCCGGGCGGGCTCAGTTTGAAGATGGAACCCTAACATGGAGGTCGTGGTGGTATGTGCTACGAGTTTTTCAGGTAATTTGTTGTACCTGTACTTTGGTATTTTTATTTACCAGATCAGTCTGAAGATGGTTTTTTCTTTGATATACAGTGTTGTTTAACCCTCTATTGGCGGCCCACAACATTAGTCGAGTTAAATAAATTTGGACTATGTGGCGGCTCACAACATAGTCGTGTGGCAATTTCAGCACGTAATGTTGCTGAGAGAGAGAGACAAGTGGTGGCAGGAGAGTAGTGAGCATATGACTGCTCCAGACCACCGCGGCGGGCCTACTGACATGAATCCCACCCTCCTCCACCTTCTCACACTCGCTACTTAGTGAAATGTATGGGGAAAGTACCGAATTACATGGTTTTTGCACTCGTGTTGCGCGGTTGTTGCAAGAAAACTAGAGGTCATACAAGGATCGTTGTAGTGTCATTGGAAAGCTCTGTTTATGCCCTTTCAGGGATAGATACTTGTTTTACGCTCTGGGTCTTATTTAGGCATGAAAATGATCACGTAAACAGCCCTATTTTGGCTAAAAACACTCCGCTGGGCGGTACATATAAATAGAACGCCTAGCTGTCGCATTTTACTATTTTCCCATTAGCCTATCCATCAATCTTAAGACACGGCCCCCTATAGTGGGGAGGGCTATGAAGATCAGGGAAATTGCGGGGTAAAAGCCGTAAATAAAGGGGTAATATTGGAAGAACTCTGAAAATACAATATTGAAAAGTAACAAAACCTGAAAATAGAAAAACCCGAGCCAAGTTTTGACCAAACTTGGCTCGGGTTTTTCAATTTTTCAGAGTCCAAAATCACAGTAACCTCATTTCGAAAGTTGGCTCGTTTTTTTTTTTTGGCAAAAGTTGGCTCGGATTTAGCGGGGTGTGGGGGCGGCAGCCCCCCACCCATAATACTAGGTTAGGTTAGGCTAGGCTAATGTTAACCCCATAATAGTAGGTTAGGTTAGGTTAATGACAAAACTTGGCTTGGATTTTATGGATCTGCCGTCCCCACCCATTATACTAGGTTAGACTAGGCTAGGCTAATATTAACCACATTCTTACTGGCTTTATCCACGTTGAAAAACAAAAAAACCCGAGCCAACTTTCAGAATGAGGTTACTGTGATTTTGGACTCTGAAAAATTGAAAAACCCGAGCCAAGTTTGGTCAAAACTTGGCTCGGATTTTTCCATTTTCAGGTTTTGTTACTTTTCAATGTTGTATTTTCAGAGTTCTTTCAATATTACCCCTTTATTTACGGCTTTTACCCCACAATTTCCCTGATCTTCATAGCCCTCCCCACTATAGGGGGCCGTGTTTTAACACCTTATTGGCGGGCTAGGCGGTCTATTTATATGTACCGCCCAGCGGGGTGTTTTTAGCCAAAATAGGGCTGTTTACGTGATCATTTTCATGCCTAAATAAGACCCAGAGCGTAAAACAAGCATCTATCCCTGAAAGGGCATACACAGAGCTTTCCAATGACACCACAACGATCCTTGTATGACCGCTAGTTTTCGTGCAACAACCGAGCAACACTAGTGCAAAAACCATGTAATTCGGTACTTTCCCCATACATTTCAGTATGTAGCGAGTGTGAGAGGGTGGGATTCGTGTCAGTAGGCCCGCCGCTGTGGTCTGGAGCAGTCATACGCTCGCTACTCTCCTGCCACCACTTGTCTCTCTCTCTCAGCAACATTACATGCTGAAATTGCCACACGACCTATGTCGCGCGCCGACACATAGTCCAAATTTATTTAACTCAACTTATGTTGCGCGCCGCTAATAGAGGGTTAAGATTGATGGATAATGGGAAAATAGTAAAATGCGACAGTCCTTGGTATTAAACAACACTGTGTATCAAAGAAACAACAAAAAATAACCTGAAAAACTCGTCTATACTTTTTATCCCCGGGAATTTTTTTTTTTGTTTTTTTTTTTTCTTGGATTTTTTTTTTATTAACCTAACCTAACCTAAATGTATTTGGGGGCTATTAGGTTAGGTTAGGTTTTTTGGTTAAGTTAATGACTCCAAAAAAAAAATCTAGATTTTTTTTTTTTTTAAATCCCAGGATTTTTTTTTCCCCGGGGATAAAAAGTAGCCTATATAGAAATGAAGTATATGATTAGAAATGTGCTACCTATATTGTTGCGTCTCCTGTATATTAACCAAACGTTTTCCCCATGAGGGGGGGGGGCTTTCCCCCCCCCATGACTTATTTTCATCATCATATATATTGACAGCAGGGGGCAAATAACAAGTACGTCGCGGCCCAACCGAGTACCGACTGTAGCCTACACCTAGGTAAACAAACTTAACTTTGCCGAAGGTTTGTAATACAGTCAGTCCCCCTAATACACGTATCCTCAGTCCGCGTTTACCCTATTCCGCGCCGAGGGGTAAAACAGGTACGGTACTCAAAATCCCTAAAACACGTATTGACCCCACAAAACACGAATCACGGTTGAAGAGTGGTGTAAAAATTCTGTTTTTTTGTATTCCGCCCCTCCTCCTCCCCCTTCCCCCCCCCCCCCCTCCTCCTCCTCCTCCTCCTCCTCCTCCTCCTCCTCCTCCTCCTCCTCCTCCTCCTCCTCCTCCTCCTCCTCCTCCTCCCCCTCCTCCCTACTCCCTACTCCACGCGCACACCCTGTACTCTATGCCCTCGGCGGCGGGAAGAGGCGGGAAGATCGTGACGTCAAAATCAATACTAATTGGACAGCCAAGCATACACAATAATAGAAACAAACAAGTAATTCCTTTCATTAAAATTAAATGCTATAAGTAGGTGAGAAGAGTGGGGGCTCCGAGGCAGACCCCCGCAACAGGGCGAGTTCATAAATTATAGCCTAGGCCTTGGCTTCCCCGTCCCCGGAAAAACCCATAGATTTCCCGATCGCAGTAGTGCCTTCACCAGTTTATTCTTCCTAGGCATTTTGAAGTTGTTGAAGGGTGTAGGAAGGCGGTTGTTACACAATAAATGGGTCAAGTCTCAGCGCACGCCGCACGGACACTTTAATTAAGGATATTGGGACTGAGAAGGAAGCGGCTTCCTTCTCAGTCCCAATATTCTTAAGTGTCCGTGCGGCGTGCGCTAAGACTTGACCCATTTATTGTGTAACAACCGCCTTCCTACACCCTTCAACAACTTCAAAATGCCTAGGAAGAATAAACTGGTGAAGGTACTACTGCGATCGGGAAATCTATGGGTTTATCCGGGGACGGGGCCGGGGAAGCCTAGGGCTAGGCTATAATTTATGAACTCTCCCTGTCGCGGGGGTTTGCCTCGGAGCCCCCACTCTTCTCACCTACTTATAGCATTTAATTTTAATGTAAGGAATGACTTGTTTATGTTTCTATTATTGTGTATGCTTGTTTGTCCAATTAGTATTGCTTTTGATCAAAAATTACCGTCAAATGTGTGTTGAAATGCGGGCTGCAGCCCATATGTATTTTTCTCCATAAGTTATGTTATCCCCAATGCGCGAATTCCCAATACACGTCGTGTAATGCCGCCCATATAGGCGCGGATTGGGGGGACTGACTGTACAGTACTTCAATGTATCTATTTCAAGTCAAATATACATTTCCGCGCATCATCAAACCATACTAAGTCTACTAATAATAATATTAACCTATTAGTACCAACAGAATAGCGACAAATTAGGGGTAGTATAACTGTAGATTTATCGGCATTTTTAACCCATCAGAACCGGAAGGGCTCTGAGGCACCCATAAAAAACACACCCGAGCTACCCGGAAGGGCTCTGAGGCACTCATGAGCTCAAAGCCTGTAAGCTTGGTGTGCGAGGCGTCCGTCCGACGCATGTAAACAACAGCCGCCTGGACCGACGCCGCGCATCTCCGACCACAATAAGGAGCGTGTCGCTTGTTCGTGTGTGCCTGTATGTTATTGTTAAGTATCGAAAAGTAGTGTAAAGTGTCTGTTTTTGCCATAAAGTTATCTCCAATGAAATCATCATCACAAGTGACCACAACTGAGCCAGTTGACTTAGAAAGCTCTACTTAATGCCATTCTACAGGTACGAAACACATCTACGCTTGGGGATGCACAGGAATGCGGAAGCAAGCAAAATAACAAAGATGCGGTAGCCTAGGCGTAGACGTTTTTCGGCCAAAACCCCCGGGTTTCGGGGAATATATATGGAATACATAGCCGGGGCTGGAGGGTTAAATATTACTAAATAATGGATAAAAATGCATTTGCAGAAGGAAAAACGGTAGGCTAGGCCTACTTAATACCGAAACTACCACTAATTATTTTTCAATATTTTAAGGCTATTATAGAATAAGGATGTGAAGATCATATTAACATTGGTTTCAACTCCCGGAAAAACATTGGGATGGATGTAGTGATCGGGCGTACGGTCGTCATGTGCGCTCGCAGTTACGTTCCCGTCTATTTCGACGCTATATTTTCTGCTATTTGCCCCCTGTCATTACTACATGAATACTAGGTTAGGTTAGGGTAGGTTGTTTGGTTAGGTTAATGTATTTTTATATCCAAAGGCAGTCAAAATAGACGGGAACATAATGGGAAAGGTCCGACGCCACTACGCGTGGTGTAAACAAGGCTGGCGGTACGCCCGAACTTAACATTCTTGCCAAAACAATTTATGTGCACTATATAAAGCACTGTAAAAACACAAAAAGCTCCCTATAACTCTCCCTATTGACGGCAGTAAAACTCTTATTAATTTAAAGCGGGCATCACACTGGGCCAAATTCTCGCCATTCTCCAATCTCCAGTCTCCGTTTCCAGTCAGTAGCGTCGGCAAATTCTATCACACACGCCAAGCGTCCTGGCTGCGTGAGTCTCCGACACAACAATAACAACGTCCGACCTTAGCCTATATTGGTCCGTTTCACCTATACTGTAATGTATAGTAATATGGATTTACATCTACAATTATAATGCAATATGACTTAATCTACACGTTAGTGTAATTTTTTTTAAATTTGAAGCTTATATGAGGAAATTTATATTTTGAACGTTTTCGATTCATACCAATCGCTGTGGCGTAGGCTATATAACAGTGGTTATTTACTAGCTGCAAGTGGTGTAGCTATGTTAGCATTAATTCACCTTGAAAATTGTTTGTCTACCAGCAACCCTTCTCACAATCAAAACACTTAATTTTGTAGCAAAATATATATTTTGATCGTTATATTGTGGTGTTTCACTTAAACTGTAGAATAATATGGATTGATATTGACAAATTTTGTGTAATAGGACCCAATCTATACGTTAATGTTGCCATGTTTTACGTGTGAAGCTTATGTAAGTAGCTATGAGGAAGTTTTTCGCAAAATATAGGCTAGAGCCTGACGGAGCCCCTGTCGTTACCTAGGCACTAAGCGATCGTTTATATTGTGCTGTTTCACCAATAATTTAAGAGTAATATGGATTTATATCGACAATTATATATCAATATGACTCAATCTACAAGTTTGCGTTATTATTTTTATATTTGCAGCATATATGAGGAAATATTTTGAACTTTTCGGAGGTTGTAGAATGCCTGGTATAATCCTGTGTATGCGGGTAGACTTGTATTTATCTCAATAATTTGGTAATGTTACTTTATATTTTTACATTTTACATTCATAAATAGTCCACTAATATACTAGTTTAGGTTAAGGCTAGGTTAAATATATTGGTCAATGATTCTTAGTAAATAGGCATCTGAAAAACAGTTCCTCCTGCTACACAACCGAATGTTTTCGTTTCATACCAATCGCCGTGGCGTAGGTATAGGAAGTGGTTATTTAGCTGCAAGTGGTGTAGCTATTTTATCATTAATTCACTTAGTTTATGTCTATCCGCAGCCCTTCTCACGATCAAAACACACAATTATGTAGCAAAATATATATTTCGACGTCATATACTTGAGATATCAATGAGATTAAATGCGAGCTGTAAAGAGGCTGACAATCTACCTCCATCAAAAAATGGACCTTCCCACCCAATGCGGGAAGCATCCTAGCTCCGTCAAATGGTGAGATTTGTGCTGGAGACTGGCGGTAGCTCCATTTTTTGCGGTAGAATGGCGAGAATTGGCCCAGTGTGATACCCCCTTAAGCCCATTGCTGGCAACATAGATGCTGATTTCAGTAAGTCATTGGGGGGGGGGGAGAGAGAGAGAGAGAGAGAGAGAGAGAGAGAGACAGAGACAGAGAGAGACAAAGCCCCCCCCCCCACCCCCTCAACCGATCCTGTATCCCAAGGCAAAACAAAAATTGTATAGGCCTATTTACTCTGAAAATGACTTACATCAGAGTGTTTTAACCCTTCAACCCCGGGTGGTACACGTGTGTACCATTATGTTTTGCCCCCAGGAACCCGGGTGGTACAACATTGTACCATTGCTTGAAAGCCTGTGAGATTCGTGTGCGAGGCGTCGGTCCAACGCATGTAAACAACAGCCGGCTGGACCGACGCCCCGCATCTCCGGCCACAAGAAGGAGAGCATCGCTTGTTCGTGTGTGCCTGTATGTTGTTGTTAAGTATCGAAAAGTAGTGTAAAGTGGCTGTTTTGCCCATAAAGTTATCTCCAATGAAATCATCATCACAAATCAAGCACTTGACTTAGAGAGCTCTAATTAACGCCATTCTACAGGTAAATAACACAGCTACGCTTGGGGATGCGCGGGAATGCGGGAAGCAGTCAGCATAACAATGATACGGTAGCCTAGCCTAGACGTTTTTTGGCCAAAACACCCGGATTTCGGGGAATATTTATGTAATGCGTAGCCGGGGCGGGAGGGTTAAGATCGTTGGATAATGGGAGAAAAAAACATTGGGATGGATGTAGTTACCGGGTGTACGGTCGTCATGTTTACATAGGGCGATCGCCGCGGTTAACTTCGCGTCTATTTTGACGGCGATTTTTTGTGTTATTTGCCCCCTGCTGGCAATATATATGATGATGACAATATGTCATGGGGGGGGTTGAGGGGTATTATTGTATCCAATGGCATTCAAAATAGATGGGAACTTACTGCAAGCGTCCGACGCCTCCCCCGCCGCCGCCGCTGTCATGTTTACATTTGTCGATCGCCGTGGTTCAAGTTCGCGTCTATTTTGACGGTGATTTTTTCGGTTATTTGCCCCCTGCTGGCAATATATAGGATGATGACAATATGTAATGGGGGGGTGAGGGGGGGAAAAGCCCCCCCTCAACATATTGTATCCAAAGGCAGTCAAAATAGACGGGAACATGATGGCAAAGGTCCGGCGCCACTACACGTAGTGTAAACAATGATGCCGGTACGCCCGCTCTTAACATTCTTGCCAAAACATTTTCCAGGGATTGTAACTAATTTCAACTACTGTATAATGATGAAAACTACCTAAAACCAAAAGGAAAAACCATGGGAAAATTAGTGGTAGTTTCGGTAATATTTCCCGCTAAAAACACCTTAAAACACACTAATCAATGAAGGAACTGATGAGAAAAAGGAGTATACTGTAATAAAGAAAACGGACAATATAGCCTAAATATCTTGTAATTAAATGTATACATTTTATCGTGCCTATAGGTTTCTTATGCCATGTATTTCATTCCTACATGTGTCTAAATGCCCGTAAAAATGTATGGGATGGATGTAGAGTTCGGGCGTACGGTCGTCATGTTGTGCGCTCGCAGTTACGTTCCCGTCTATTTCGACACTATATTTTCTGCTATTTGCCCCCTGTCATTACTACATGAATACTAGGTTAGGTTAGGTTAGGTCAAATACTCAAAATAGACTGGAACATGATAGGAAAGGTCCGACGCAACTATGCGTATTTTCTGCTATTTGCCCCCCTGTCATTACTACATGAATACTAGGTTAGGTTAGGTTAGGTTAGGTCAGGTCAGGTTAGGTTAAAATAGACGGGAACATGATGGGAAAGGTCCGACGCCACTACGCGTAGTGTAAACTAGGCTGGCGGTACGCCCGCACTTAACATTCTCGCCAAATGTATTACTGATCCTGAAAACAAAATATGGTAATTTTTTTGAAAAGACTCGCAGCGTTATTATACATAATTTATTAGGGAAAGTGAAGCTCTATGGAATCCTTATAATATACTCACATAGATTCCACTGTGGGAGAATAGTTTTGATAGTTAACTATAGTTTTGATGTAAATACTACCGCAACTACGAATCTTGTTTCCGAGACCTAGTATATTAACCTAACCAAACAACCTAACCTAGACCTAGACCCAGTACGTGGGATACAACACTAGCCCTTGCATGCCAGCTACTGTGGGTTCATATATTAGACATACAGTAACATCTTTGTAGAACATAACACTTTACCGTAGCGAGTGTACTCCATTCCGAACACTGTTTGTAAACATGAACACGTCCGTAGCAGAGCTCTTATTTCCCCCCTCACCCCTCCCATGACTTACAGTATTGTCATCATTATATATATTGCCAGCAGGGGACAAATAAACAAAATTAGCCGTCAAAATACAGTAGGGTCAGTAGACAGGAATGTAATCGCGAGCGCATGACCTATATAAACATGACTGTACACCAGGATACTACATCCTTCCCCAAATAACAGTTGGCCGTGGGATATTTTCGGATACAATAAATGGTCAAATTAGACGCATACGGGTCGTGACGGCAAGCGTGTGAATATCGCTATAAAATTTTGTTTGAATTTAACCCGAAGATTTTGTAGCAAACTGTTATTTGCTTAATTATGAATACAAGGCCTTAATATGCAGACTTTGTAGTTGTATGATTTTTTCATTAAATTAGTCTATCGAGAAATCCGGTGGTAACAAAATTACGTTATAGGTAATTTTCTAAAAGACGCCCGCTGTGTTATTACAGTACAGTACTGTATCATAAATGCGGGGAAGAGGCGAATGAGCAAGGTTATGGTCTTCGAAAGGGGTGAAGCCACAGAGTGTGAGCCTGTGAGGTGAAGTTGAACGGTCAGGCTATGGAGATTGTCAGCTCATTTAAGTACGGTATCTGGGCAGTGTGTTGAGTAAAGATGGGACTATGGATGAAGAAGTGCGGGAGAGGGTGCAACAGGGGAAGAGGGTTGTAGGAACGCTGAAAGCAGTAACAAGAAATAGGGTGGTCAGTACGGAAGTGAAGAAGTCCTTGCATGATAGTGTGATAATCCCGACACTGACTTACGGAAGCGAAGCATGAACGTTTGAGAAGAGACTCAGACCAAGAGTGAGAGGGGTGGAAATGAGTTACTGTACTTGTGAAGTGCGTGCGGAGTTACATGGAGGGATAGACAGACAAATTAGGAAGTAAGGAGGAGGTGTGGCGTGGAGGTAGATGTGCTAGAAAGTGTGAAAGGGAATACCTCGAGATGGTTCAGCCATATGGAACGTATGGGAAGCGAGAGAATGAGTAAGGTGTACGAGAGCGAGGTGGAAGGACAGAGAGGAAGAGGTAGACCGAAGGAAAGGAGTGGAAGGATGGAGTGAGGAAGTATATGGATGAAGGCGGTGCTGGTTGGGAGGAGGGGCGTCGACTGACTGGGGACAGAGGTGCATGGGGGCGGTTCGTTCGTGGCCACCCCTTCGGGGATCACGGCATCAGGCAAGAGATAGATAGATAGATTATATTCAGCCCAAACTTTCAAGGTCAATATCAAGTTTTGGTTACATGCGTTTTATAAATCCGCATATATATGTTGCCAATAGGGGCCCTTATTAGGTATCATTCAAGGAACTTGTCCCCACGGTTCGCACGCTCTCTATGTTCGCTTTTTGTTTGACCGTTTGGTATACCCCTTAGTAGCGGGACCGAAGATTTTTCATGATAAAAATGCACTGGGAATAATTTCGCAAATCTAATTTGAGTTTTTGATTCTATAGAGTTAGAAGATATGATAAGTTGAGACATGAAAGTAATATAATCTGATAACTTAGTAAATTGAGTACTGTATATTGCACATTCACCGCATAAACAGTCCGTAGACTACGAGAAAGGCAACACAAGAACCAGCCGAGCCGAATGTTGTTTTGTAAGCTGATATTCTATTGGTCAATGAACTGTGTGGGGCAACGGTGACGTCACACATAGGTTCAAGTTTTGTCTGCACCCAAAAACCCATTAAGATCCTTTGTTCAACTTTAGACTGTAAGAATATGGCCTTTACATGTTTCCCCCAGTGTTCTTTCACTTGTAAATCAATCCTTTATGAAATATGTCCGCTTTCCCCCAGGGCTTCTAACATGTCGGTCATGGTTATCCCCACCCATTAAGTAAAGTTCCCCACCCCCTTCATCCCCATTTTCTTCTGTCATTAAGAGGAACATGGAGGTTTTGCTATTACTTTTTGTGTGAGTAAAGTACTGATGTAGATCATAGTTTTCATGACCTTCAATTGTTCTTGGCTTCAATATATTTTTATATATATACTGTATATATATCTTTTTTTACAGCATGCGCAAATTCAGCAACTGGCAGTAAACGGAACCTTGTCGGAGTGGTCTCCAGTAACAAGTTTTGTTCCACAAGTATCTGTCCTGGGCCCCTTCATGTTCCTTGCACTTATCAGCAATATAGACACAGATGTAAGCACTCCATCACCTCATCCTTCGCTGAAGACATGAGTTGCAAGGCAAATTAAATCACAAGAAGATGCAGATCAGCTGCAAGAAGACCGCAATGCGATATACTCGTGGGCAGCCGACAACAATATGCTGTTCAATTAAACTAAATTTGAGGCGTTATGGTAGTGACAATACTATCAAAGAACATACCAGCTACAGCACCACCCAAGGCCCCAACGACGTCAAGAGCAGCCTCTGTGATCTGGGGTAACAGTCAGCAGCGGGGGCAGATTCAGCCTCCATATAATAATAATAATAATAGTTCTTAAAGCTAGCGCATGCTAAGCCAGCTAAGGATAGCCCAATAAGGCCATTTAGGCGTATTTCCATTGGGGTCCTGTACTACTACCCCATCCCCTTGCTCATGAGGGACGGTAACGACTCAGTGCTTGTGAAAAACCTTTACTGCTCCGAGCGGGGGCGCGATCCTGGGCCTTCTGGGTGGAAGTCCAAAACGCTAGTCACTACACCAGCGAGCCGGTAAATGACATCACAGTAACTGCAAGAAGACTATCTGGCTGGATCCTGAGTACGTTTAACACCAGAGAAGCGGAGTGCCTCGTATTCTATGGAAGAGCTTGGTGTTGTCGAAGCTGGCTGGAGTAGCCTACTGCTGCCAACTGTGAAGCCCAACAACAATTGGAGAAATCGAGGAGCTAGAGTCTGTGCAGAGAAGCTTCACCAGCAGAATTACATCTCTAAACGGCAAGAATTACTGGGAACGCCTGAAACACCTAAAGCTCTACTCCCTCCAACAAAGGTGAGAAAGGTACCAGATCATATACACCTGGAGAATTTTGGAGGGTCTGGTACCTAACTTCAGCATTAAATTAAGCCCTAACAGGACACAAGGAATATCCTGCTACATTGAAGGCCCTAAAACAAACATCCATAGTCTAAAAACACTAAAGGCTAGCAGCTTTAGCAGGACAGGGCCAAAACTATTTAACAGCCTTCCTCTGTGTCTAAGAAATATGTCAGCCAGCAATGCAGAAGTTTTTGAGAGGCACCTGGACAATTTCCTGCAGAAGATTGAAGACAGACCTCTGCCTTCATACCCATTACAACCAGCTGGAGCACCTCATCCCTGTACATCTGAGGCAGAATGGAGGATACAGTGGCACTATGTGTAGCCGAGGATGTTCTTCCGAAATCATCACAAGGTAAGGTTTGCTGAAGTCAGTTTTTGTTCAACTTGACCCCAGCGCACAGTACACTCGAATGCCATAGTTTCTAGCCCACTCATAAGAATTTGTGGACCCTCTATGTTATCCTTTATGCAATTATATCTATCTAGACTGATCTTTGGATAGAACTTGCTTTTTAATATTATATAGTATACATATACATGGGTGGATGGGACTCGTTAGCCTTGGTCGGCAACTCATCTAGGGGAGACAACCTTATACAAATCCGGGTGGATGGGACTCGTCAGCCTTGGTTGGCAACCTGTCTAGGGGAGTAAACCTGATACAAATCCGTACTGCTTACCTAAGGGTAAGGCAGGTTAGTGGATGGATTAGCCGAACACCACTGTAGAAAAAGAGTGCTAACAAGATGCACAGAGGGCCTCGGAGTCGGACGGATCCTAAATTGAGTGGTCAATCATAAGTCCTTCACTAAACTGACTTGGGTTGTCCCTCTCACAGGGAATAGGTCCGCTTGGGGGCATTCTGTGTATGGCCACCCTCGTAAGGGGAGTAAGGCGTCCGGCAATAGATAAGATAGATAGATATACATAGTTTTGTAGTTGATATATATACAATAATATTCATAAATTCGTTTCAAGGGATATACTTCCATAATTAGAAATAGGCGAAAGCTACCAATATTAATGAGTGGGCTAGAGACTATGGCATCCGGTACATCATAGGTACAGTTTGCTGCACATATACCGTTCCGCAATATCCCAGTAAGTACAGAATCTTGGCAGCACTGCCTGCACCCATCTCACCCAACCAAGGTGGATGCGGCACTGCCAAAATTACAAAATTACTGGGATACTGAACGGCATATGCGATAACTGTACAGTTGCCCACATTCTGTTCCTCTCTGTGATCTTATACATTAGAAATATAATGCGCATGATTGATTTAAGAGGTTTTTATGCAGTGGTTGTTGTTCCCTAAGCTGCCTGGCCGAACAGCCCCGTTTATGCAGTGGTTAATTCATCTGATTAGTCAACTGAATACTATATTTTCTTTCATAAGATCACAACAAGGAACAAAACCTGTGTGATAAACTGTACGTACAAAGCATCAACTAGTTTGTAAAATGCATAACTTCCACAAGGAAAACCTCCTAAACTTAACCCTTTGAAGATTAGGATGCATATTGACAGTATATTCTGGCTATCATTAGACGATTTTATACAGTTTAATTAAAATGTAAAACTTGCAAACTAAACAAACCAAAATTGGGACAAGGACAATATAAAGTCAAATTAAATTATCAAAATCGCTATGTGGAAACAACGCTTACTAAAATGAAAACTATTAAATAAAAGAACACAATCATCCTTTTTAGGAAGGATCTTGGGAATTATAAGGGTAAAGACTATCTCAAATAGCCCTCTGATTTCCATATACTCTTCTGAATCTGAATACAAAAAATAATAATAGCCAGAAATCCGAAAAGAAACACGTAATCGGATCTTGAAAGGGTTGACATACCATAAAATGGGGTAATTGAGAAAACAAATTAGCTGTTTTTCAGATGCTAAGATATATGGCAAAGAAACATTTGTTTATACAAAGTTTTTAGTTAATTCTGCACATGTCTACATAATCTAAACTACAATAAATCACATAACAAATAATTTTTGGCCTTAGAAGAAAAATGTGATCTGTCAAAACTGCAATGGAGCAATTGAGAACAGCGATAAGAAACTACCAGTATCTAGAAAGGAACCAATTTAACCAAAACATTCACAATAGATTCTCAACGAATGAGAATGCCTGCGAAAACACGCCTGTGAAAACATTGTCAAACAGATTATTATTGTTGTCTTTTTCAGCTTCTTAGCTCCTGTACCGGCGACGTCTTTTTTGTTCTTTTCTAGCTATATTTAGACGATTTTGTGCAGTTTAATAAGGATCTGTGGTAATAAAAAGAGTTAAGTGAGATACACCGGAGCATGTTGATTGCTGGAGGTCCTTTTTAAACTGAATAAAATAGTCTAATAGTAGCCAAAATAAAGTTAAGCACATCGCCAGTATGGAAGGGGTTAATATCCTCTTTGTTGGTGAATAAAACATCTTTAGAGGCACCCTGAAGGCTACTACTTTAGTTGAGTCTTGGTCATGAGGAGTGCCAGCCTTTGGGAAATATGTAACTTTCCACTTACTGTCCTCCTTTGACAACACCCTACCAACATAAAAGATTGGTGCCTGCTTAACAACTTTAGTAAACTTGGCGAGGACATAGTCACCAGCTTGTAGGTCATGTGCAGAAGTGTGGTAATTCTCTAGGGTCACTGGCGGTGGATCTACAGTAATAGCACTGATTCTTGATCAGAAGTGACTGACTGTTTAGCATCGCTCTCATCTGAAGAGTTGTCAAACTGGAGAAATCTCTGTGCTCCTTTCATGCCTGCAGTAGTACGAGTACCTGATGGTTCACTTTCTTTCAGGTCTTGAAGCCAGACACTTCTCCCTGGTGGAACTTTGCCTCTGCCTCGGCCACTAAGGCACTAAGCAATATGATTTACAAATTTAACTTGCTCATGTAGTAATGTACACCCTATATGGTGGATTGTGTTCTTTTATTTCATAAATTTTATTTTAGTAAGCGTTGTTTCTACATAGCGATTTTTATTAGTTATTTTGCCTTTATATTGTCTTTGTCCCAGTTTTGGTTTGTTTAGTTTGCAAGTTTTACATTTTAATTGCATAATAGCCACAAGGTGTTGCCAGATTAAAGTTGTAGATTAAATATTGTAAGCTCTTGTAGGATACCCTCTTTTAACTCTCATGGTTAATTGATTGACTTGGTAAGAGTACACGCTTCATCATTGGTACAATTTGCTGCACATATTCCGTTCAATATCCCAGTAAGTTGGTAATTTTGGCAGCGCCGCAGCCACCTCCCCGACCCACCTCCCTCACTCCACCTCCTGAAAGGTAGCTGGTGAAATGAGGGAGGTGCAGGGTGTCAAACCAGAGTAATGTTTTTGGAAGACTTGAGTGAATATGAGAAGGAACACAAGAAAATTAACCCTTTCACGCACATATGATGCAGAGGTTGCCAGATTAGCAATAAGAAATAGAATTCTCTCACTCTTATAATTACCTCTCCAAAATTAGTTTTCTGCCCACAGCTAACTCAAAGACAACTGCAGAGGTTGAAGTAACTAAACTAAAGGTTTGTAAATACCCCTGATGGTAACAAAGGCTTTAAAGTATCCCCAATAGGCTCAAAATCGAGTCATATGTCGGAGAGGGTTAACATGAAATAGCATTGTTTTGGCCATTCTATCGCTTCCAAAGACACAATATGAACAATAAACCACAATTTTATTTTTACATAGGCTATACAATATTAAAGGCTAGAAATAATGGACTCGACCTTCGTTTGACACCCTGAGGAGGTGGGTTGGGTGCTGCCAAAATTATGAATTTACTGGGGTATTGAACAGAATATGTGCTATAAACTGTACTGTACACCCTGGGGAGGTGGGTTGGGTGCTGCCAAAATTAGGAATTTACTGGGGTATTGAACAGAATATGTGCTATAAACTGTACTGTACACTCGGATGCCATAGTCTCTAGCCCACTCAAATGAATTCATGGATCCCTATGTTTTTCTTTATATGCAATTATAAGTACTGTACTTGGATTATTTTGTTTATATAAATACCTTATAAAAAATAAGGGTACATAGTTCTGTAGTTGATTTATAGAAAATTGTATTGATAAATTAGTTTCCAGAGATATACTTCCATAGTCAGAAATGGGTGAAGTCCACAAATATTTATGAGTGGGCTAGAGACTATGGTATCCAAGTGTACATACAAAGTATCCACTAGATTATTAAATGCATAACTCCCACAAGGCAAACTCCCTAAACTTTAACCCTTTGAAGATTATGTCGCATTTCAACAGTTTATTCTGGCTATCATTGTTTCCACATAGCGATTTTGATTAGTTATTTTGTCTTTTTACTGTGTTTGTATAAGTTTTGGTTTGTTTATTTTGCAAGTTTTACATTATAATTAGACAATTTTATACAGTTAAGGAAAGATCTTTGAGAATTTGTAGGGCAAAGACTATCTCAACCATCTGACTTTTATATACCCTTCCTAATCTGAATAAAACTCTAATAATAGCCAGAAAACAGACAAGAAATGTGTAATTGGATTTCAAAAGGGTTAACATATTTATTTCTAGTAGGGTCCATCTTAAGTGTAGCCAGCCTTTCATCTTTTTGGCGTTAGTATTTATAATATACTTTTTGTTCACAGATTGATAGTGAGCGGTGACCGAGAGACTACCATCCAGGGTTGAAGGGTTCTACACGTACAACTCCGAGTGGCGCGCCCCCCAAAATAGTGGACTCTCCATCGCCGACTTCCTGCCACTGAATTTTTATCCAGGGGCCAGATGCCGAGATACCAAAATTTCAGGAATCCGTATATTTCGTACAGTAATTCTTCACTTTTTTCTTCTATTATTTCATAACAAAAAACAAAATTTAGTAAGCGTTATTTCCACATAGCAATTTTGATAAGTTATTTTGCTTTTATATTGTCTTTGTCCGAGTTTTGGTTTGTTTAGTTTGCAAGTTTTACATTTTAATTACCTTGCTTGGTCACCACTACCGTACGGGGGTTTTGGACTAAAAGTTTCCTTCATTCCCTGCACATTTTCATGTATAAACAAGAGCTAGAATATAATTCAATGATATATCCCTGAAAGTAGAGGAATAGACCTTTCCTATGACACTTGAATCATGTCTGGACGACCACTGATTATTGTGCATTTGTTTAGTTTGCAAGTTTTACATTTTCATTAAACTATATTGAAAGGGGTTCTAGGGGGTGTTTTTTTAAGCTTGGAGGTCTAGTGAGAAAACTTAAAAATTATTAAATCAGTACAATTTGACCAAAAATCAAACGCTACCCCTTAAAGTTTTGATTTTCTGAAACGTAACTACAAATTGAAGTGAGGAATTACCGAGTTTATATACCACAAAGTAAAAACAACGCAAGAAATACATTATGGCCGATAGATTTTAGTCCTCTTAAATTATTCCAATATTGACTCTGGCCCCTTGGATTATATGACCTACTGTAATTGCTTGTAAACCACAGTGCTACATATCGGTTGCATAGTTTGAACAATAGTGGTTTCCTAGAACAATTATCCCCTTGAGGATTATGACAAGTTTTGAGTTTATTCTGGTGATTTCATGCAGCTTAGGAAGAATCTGGGAATTAAGAGTAGACACAATTTACTCTCGATTTCCACACACCTTAATCTGAAATCTGAATAAAATGCATCCCAGTATCCTGAAAGGGTTAATATAGTACTGTATGTTTATTAAGAATCTTATTTACTACAAAATTAACAGATTATTTTACATTTTAGTTTAATTTTAAATACTGGTACTGTTACTTGCATGACCTCTTAAAGTAGGTCAACACTTTTACTGCAGTGCCATCAATTACCGTACTATTATTATTACTTGTATTTAAATGCATTTTTCCACACATATTTTGTTTTGTGTGTTGTCGTTTTGATAGTTTTTTATTTTAATGCGTTCGTTATATTAATTTGAACAGTACATTTTGAGTTCGTTTTCAAGTTTTATATTTTAATTAATTACTGATCTCATAGAGTAGGTGAACACTTTTACTTCATAGCTATCAAATTATTACTATTATTATTACTTTTCAATTGCTATGAATCATTGCTACCACTACTACTATTCAATAGCCTTGATTTTAAACTATCATCAAAGAGTTACTCCAATATCTAGCACTGTGGTAAAATTTACTTATGTGTTTTTAATTGTTAATGTGCTCCCCCTCTATATATATATATATATATATACTTTTTTCCCCTTTTTTTTTTTTAAATAGAGTTGCATTCGGTGAGTTACAACCTATATTTTGTTCAGTAGAAAATTTAATTCTATAATTATGGGCCATTTTTTCAGTATATTTTTTGGTATTGCTCTAATGCATCAAATTCTGCCTTTTACATAAATTTATTGCATAATGTTGCATAATGTTCTTTTATTTCAAAATTGTATTTTATTAAGCGTTACTTCCACATAGTGATTTTTATTAGTTCGTTTGTACGTAGTGTTTTTGATTAGTTCGTTTGTACATAGTGATTTTGATTAGTTCGTTTACATTTATCTTGTCCCAGTTTTGGTTTGTTTATTTTGCAAGTTTTACATTATAATAGAACTTATTAGTAGTTTAACCCATTCTGTATTGATGATATCTTTATTTTCATTCTGGCTACAATTAGATAAGTTTAGCAGCTTGGGAAGGATGTCTAGTTATAAAAAAAGTCTTTAAAATCTCCATTTACTCAATCAGATTCTTCTTGTCCTAGATCAATATAATTTTGACTTAATCCAGTAACCTCCCAATACACGAAATAACTTTGATTAATATATTACTAAAACAATATTACTGTACTGGACAGTCCACACTCATATCTCTCACCGATCCATCCACTCACTCACAGACAACACGCAGCTGCATGCACGACATCCATCCTTCCGAATCCTCCCTTCCTCGCGAGGACAGAGTCCACCTGGCCAGGCTGAGATGCGGACACCATCCAGCTCTCCTGAGCTATCAGAAGAGACTTGATGACTCCGTTGTCGACGCCTGCCCGGGATGTAATACAGCACCCCATACCATTAAACACATCATAGAAGACTGCATTTCACACAACCACTTACGCCAACAACACAATCTACACTCAATGAGAGCTCTGTGGGAAAGCCCGATCGTGGCCATGGCCTTTCTCAGGGACTCGGGGCTGTTCGGCCAGGCAGCTTAGGGAACAACAACAACAACAACTGTACTGGAAACTTGATTTTATTAATTTCATTTTAGTAAGCGTAGTTTCCACATAGCGATTTTGATAGGTTAATTTGACTTTATACCGGTATTGTCTTTGTACTAGTTTTGGTTTGCTTAGTTTGCAACTTTTACATTTTAATTTGTGCGTTATTTCCACATACCGGTAGCGATTTTGATGAGTGCTTTTGCTTAAATTAACTTATTTTAGTAAGCGTTTTTTCCACAGCGATTTTGATTAGTTATTTTGCCTTTATAATGTCTTTGTCCCAGTTTTGGTTTGTTTGTAAGTTTTAAATTTTAATTTATTTTGTCGTCCCAGTTTTGGTTTGTTTATTTTGCAAGTTTTACAATATAATATCTGAAAAAATGGCCTTCTATAATATATTAAGATTATATTTTGACTTAGGAGGTATTTTTTTTCTGGACTCCCTTCTCTCCATGTTTAGCTCCATTAGTTTTGAGATTCTAAGACGGATCCCCCCATTAGTTTGGCGATGTTAAGACCTTTTGCCCTATTTGCCAATAATATGACCTTTTGAGCCATTTAGGTGTCAATATTTTCTCTCTCTCTCTCTCAAGAAAACCCTTCAATAATTAGGGAACAGTTCACTTAACCCGTATAGCCCCAGCGACGCGCCTGACGCGTCGGCGATGTATGTAACGCACAGCCCCAGAGACGCGCCTGGCGAGTCACCCTAATTGCGCCGACCGTAACCTCAGGTGTAGCCACTCAAGAGGGCTCAGATTTGTATGGGAACTGTGTACGTATCCCACGCAACCGTGCCGATGGTTGAAAACTCTCAAAGTCCACGTGCGTGCGCGCAATAACCTGGTTTTTTGGGATAATTGCCTTCAATTTTTTACTCTTGTAAAATCCATTTTCGGGGGGTCTGTAGGACCATTTTTTAAGCTTTTTGAGCGGTTTTTCGTGGTTTTTCCTTCATTCCTAACCCATTCGCTATTGTTTCTGGAATAAAACCATTTTTTGAAAACCGGCCGGGTTCTGGTGCGCAAACATTACAAAACTAGCCGGGGCTCCACGGGTTAAAGCTGCTAAACCATACTTCATAAGTTGCAAATTATAAACATGAGAAATTGTAGAAACATAGATTCATTTAAAGTTGATTTTCACAAGCGTTCTGCAACTTTTTAGTGAGAAGTTACTGTAATGGGATTGGAATAGTTTTTTTTGACAAGGTCCTTTCTAATCTGAATAAAATCACCTGGCAGTTGTACAGTATTAAAACAAATGTATATGATTGAAAATACTTGACAAATTTTCCATTCTTTGCAGTTGTGGCGATGATCGATGGACATCTCGGCAAGAAAAAGGAAGAATCGTCGTCTTCAGGATTCGTCGCGTCGTCTTTCCTCTATTTTTCTTTTTACTTTTCTTGTTTCAATTTTCATCTTTTTATTATCTCTGCTTTCCTCCTCTTTCTCTACCTTTCTTGATTTCTATCTTTATTCATCTATTTTTTTTCATTTTCCCCTTCCTTGATTTTTTTTTTTTTTTTTTTCTTTCTGCTTTCTCTATTCCTTTTTTTCTTCTCTCAACTAGGCTCCTCTTTTTCTATCTTTCTTTATCTGTACTTTTTCCGTCTTCATGTTCTTGATTTTGTTTTTGCCTTTTTCTACTTTCTCTATTCTTTCTTCTCTTAATCTCTTTACTTTTTCCCTTTTTTATCCTTTCTCTCTTGCTTATCTTCTATATCCTTACCTTATCCTTGCCTTTCCTTTATCCTTTTTATATTTTCCCTTTCCTTGATTATTTGTATATTTTATTTTTTCTGTTTTTTTCTGTGTTTGTTGTGATGCGAGGGTGGTGTTGGTAGGAGTGATTTATTGTGTGTTGGGGGGGTGTTGTCTGTAAGCTGTTGTACATTGGTTGACATTAGTGGTTAAATTGTGTGCTGGTCTAGGTCTTGGGGCTTGCTGTCGGGTGCATAAGGTAGTCAAGCCTTTAACTGACGAGAGAACAAGACCACGGGTCGGCTTATTCCTGAAACGTATACGCATAGTTACACATTCTCTTGACTTTACTATGAATGCTTTAACTCGCCCTAACCTAACCCAAGCGAAAGTTTGTATTCTGGTTAGAGGTTACTGTGATCATAGTGATCGTCGAGGTGTAGCGTAGAAATTTTTGGATTATGTGACCGTGACCAATAGCAACGCACTGGTGTCCTGAATGCTACAGCTTAGAGAACCACCCCAAAAGTGCCCCTTCCATTCTCCGAGTGGAAGACCAGGCGGGGCAGTGTAGGGGCCGGCACTCTGTTTCCAGTACCCTGCAACTGTCATCTTTCGATCTAAGTCTTAAGCTTAACTATTTCTCTCCTTCATCCAGTCAGTAGTGTGATAGATTTGTCTGTGATGGTAGTGGTGAGTGTGTGGTTATGGTAACACAACTACACACTTATTACACACTTACAGTCATTTCTCTAAACTGAGTTGTGTTGACCATGTGGTGATGATGCCAAGGACTTCTTGACACCACTCATCATAAATTCACAACTGAGTCACTGATCAGCTGTGGTGACTCATTTGGGTTTTCTTTTTCTGAATGTGATATGGCTAATAACCATATCATACCAGAGCACACAAATGAAAAGCTAGCTGAGGTGGTACATTTCATGACTGTAATGTTCTTGTGTGATACATAGTACCACACGGTCATCACGCATAAATGTCCCATTACGAGTTGGTTGACGACTGTTGGTGATAATAAGAAGTGGTTAATGTCTCGGTGTCTCTTGGGAGAACCGCAGCTGCAGGCCACCTTCTTGCACTAGCTTGCATTTAGGTGTACATTCAACCACAGCCCAGTCGTCACCACAAACACCTGCTGCCTGGGTACCGTCATCCCCCTCACATCACAGTGTGACTGTATGTGTGCGTCTACCCCCCCCCCTCTTTTTACTAATCAATATATGTTTAATTTTCAGATGGAGTACAGTATGTTTATTTCAAGGTAAATATATTACCTTTTTTGTAACTCCTGAATGCAACTTTATTTTATTTGGGGGAGCACATATTTTGACAATAAAACATAAATGTATTCAATATTTTATTTTCCTGTGAAACATATTGGTAGAATATAATGATTAAAAGGCATAATAACTGGTGGAATAATGAGAAACAATAATAGAGAAAGTATGCAAAACTGACAAATAAAACTCAAAATATTAAAAACTAAATACTATATATATTTTCATAAGTTTATACTGGTATAATATAATAAATGGAAAGCATAATGTAATAATAATTACAAAATATGATAAACTGTAGAAGGTACAGAAACAAGAAATACATGTAAAACTGGCAAAGAAAAATGAAAATAGAGGAAGACAAAAAATTATAAAGGAGGAAGAAAAATATAAAAAGGGATAATTATAAAAAATAGGAACATTAAAAGGTTGAAAATAATGAATAAACTTAAATGAAAGATGGAATAATACTAATAATAAACCTAAATAAAAGTTAAAGAAGAATTAACAAGAAATAATACTAATATACCTAAATGAAATAATGAAGAATAACAGTAATAGAGGAAGTATGATAAGAGGGAAAAGGGGAGAAAGATAAATAATTAACAAAGATGTAAGAAATTGAGGAAATAAAGAAGGAAGGATCAGGATGAGTGAGAATAAAGGAGGAAGGAAAAATATAAATTAAAGAATGAGGACATGGGAAGCTTGCTTGCTTGCTTCTTAACTTTTTTTTTTTTTTCCCCAACTTACTTCCTCTCGGGCATAGGCTGAGAGCCTTAACATTCACCGCTTTACAGTGAAGCCCGTGAGGTCTTGTTCCAGTCTAGGGAGTGAGACATGTCGAGCACCTGCCATCTTGCCTTCACATGAGGCACGGTGCTCACTCATGGCCCGAAACGACCCCATCTCTGAAGCCACCTCGTTCCTGTGCTTCACTGTCACTCAGACTCTCACACTTACACACACACAACGCCACCTGTTGAGCAGATAACTCACCAGGCATTGCACCCCTATAGCATATTTTGAATATGGGAATATTCATACAGTGCTATTTAATCAGGGAACAATGAGGGTATTTTATTGACGTTTCGGTGGGCTTGTGGTAATGCACTGATACTAGGTACAGCACAAATTCCATCCCAATAATATCTTCCCATTGATACATCGGGATTTGAACCCGGGACCTTTGGATTACCAGGCCAGTGGCAAGACTACTCCACCACACCTCCCCATCTATACTATATAAGTCTAGGGTAAAGCAAACCCATATTTCAACAATAGTAATTAATATTAAAAGTACATTACTTTATAATTAGTATAAGTCTAGGGTAAAGCCAAGCCAGATTTCACCAGTTTTACTTTTGCACCAAGGTAATTATTTAGAACTTTAATATAATATGCTCCCATTTCCACAAAAATGAGTAAAAATAAAAATGGTGTTCCCCATTGGATACAGCGTGTCGTGAAGATTCCAAAAGTAGCCCCACATGTCCAAATCTATTTTTTCCAAAAAATGTGAGATAATTTAACTTGTGACCATATCGTTAGAATCCTCTCGAAGCGGAGAGTTCCCAAAAATTAATTCAGGTGATTCCGACCTATTATAACCCCACAAAACCCAACAAAACGTTTTGGAAAATCTTAGTAACAGCTCTAAAGGCCGCACAAATGGATGGAATTAAAATCGGTTAGCGCCATTGGATTCAGCGCGTCGAGAGGATTCAGAATAGTCTCATAACTAAAAACAAAAAAAAATGCCAAAATCCTAAGGCCTTAGTTTTTTTGGGAGGTTGACCGAACATTTTTTATTTTCATATTGTTAGTGGTATATTCGGATTCTTCTTGACGCGAAAAATCTAATGGTGCAAACCGATTTTAATTCCGCCCATTTTTGTGGCCTTGGGAGCTGTTTTAAGATTGTACAATACTTTACAAGGAATTTGACAACAAAGTTTTTTGTGTTTTGTGGGGTTATAATAGGTCGGAATCACCTGAATTTATTTTTGGGAACTCTCCGCCCCGAGAGGATTCCAACGATATGGTCACAAGTTAAATTATCTCACACTTTTGGAAAAAAATAGATTTGGACATGTGGGGATACTTTTGGAATCCTCACGACGCGCTGAATCCAATGGCGCAAACCGTTTTTTATTTTACCCATTTTTGTGGAAATGGGAGCATATTATAATATTAAAGTTAGGCATTTTTTTTTTTTTTTTTAGTTAAGACACTATTCTGAATCCTCTCGACGCGCTGAATCCAATGGCGCTACCCGATTTTAATTCCATCCATTTTTGCGGCCTTGAGAGCCGTTTTAAGATTTTTACCTTGGTGCAAAAATAAACCTGGTGAAATCTGGCTTGGCTTCACCCTAGACTTTTATAACAGTTAAACAAACTAAATTATAGGTTTGACTCCCAAAGGGAAGTAGAGAAAACCTAATATTTAGTAGGGCCCCGTAATCATTGACGACTTCGCCTATTAATAATGATAGTCTCCATTCAACATCCTGCGCCAGCATTTTGAATAGCCCGCGCGGAAGAATCATGGAGTACTCGTCATAAGTGCACGCTTAATTCCCTCATGGGATCGTCATTTTGATCGGGTACCCTACAGGAAAAAACTCTGTAAAAAATAACTTAATATCTGTTATCTTATGACTTGCCATATTCGTGGATTTCTCATGCTTTGCTTCCCCGACACCAGGCCCCCTAGCGGCCATCTTCGTCCTTTACTGATGGACCAAGAATAAACTATAGAAATCAGCGAATGGGAAGTGGGATGGTCGGGTGGGCCCGAGTCGTCAATGATTACGGGGCCCTACTAAATATTAGGTTTTCTCTACTTCCCTTTGGGAATCAAACCTATAATTTAATAGGGCCCCTCCATCATTGACAACTTTGCCTGAATATCAAGACTGGAGGCGGTACATTCGCAAAATATCCTAACCTTAGGGAAGAAGAATCCGGATAACATTTTCTCAAGATTTATTGTATGTAATACAAAAATATAAAAAGGTATAAAAGATTTGCTAGCAGTGCGTGGCATTAAGAAACTACTTGCTCATGGTCAGACCGTTGCAATCGATCGTATGCATGAAAAAAAGTGACACGCATGTGTCCTGTAGAACTATAACTCTACAGTAGTTATTTGTTCTGTCCTTAAACTAATTGTACAGTAATATTTTTGTACACTTTGGTAAAACAGACATAGTTGAAACTATGCGATAATTTCTTAGAATTTAAAATAAGTAAACTAATACTGGACTAATACCCGTCCTATCACAGCTCGTGATATATCACAATCTCCAAGGGTACAGGGGGGATATGGACTATTCCGCACCCCCCCACCCCCTCCTTTTTAAAACAACACAACTTATAATATAACATTACCTACTGTACCTGTTGCCGTAAAGCTACACAGGTACACTTTGGTTTATCTAGAGCAACAGACAGGTAGCGTGTAAGGAACGTATGATTGGAAGCCCAAAGTTGGGTTTTAGCAATATCATCAATTGAAAAAAATTGCAAAAATCTGAGGGACACCGTCCATTTCCTAATATCGTGACCCCTGCCTATCACGCCGGGATTGCTTTCCCTGATAACGTCGACAAGCAAAGAAGCTAACTTCCGTTTTGTAACACGCTACCTGTCCGGTTAACCCATAAAGCACCTGGTTGGCGAGGTTGCGCAGCCCTCATAAACTTTGTGAGTGCTTGCACAGGACATAAAATGTGATGAATAAGGCCTCTCTTTAAGGCCGGGACGGAAAATTCAGAAAAAACATGGTCCGAATGTTCGTTCTTTGCAATAAAGGAGGGAGACGGCGCGATTTTAACATGGTCGTGCAGTCTCCCAAACCTGAGACAGTTTGGTTTGTTGCTCATCACCGCCAGCTCAGTTACCCGGTTTCCGGTGGCAAGTGCCATGAGAAAGACAGCCTTCTTTAAAAGTGAGTCAAAGTCCGGCGCATTATAATACTTGCGCGATTGAAGCAATTCTAAGGCTTTATAAAGGGACCAGGTGGGCATGAGCTAGCGGGGAGGTGGACGAAGCTTAAAACACGCCCTCATAAAACCTTTCTCCTCCGCCTGTGGTATGGAAAGGCCGGTGAGATCAAGGAAGGGGGTCCTAATGGCAGACAGGTGATTTTTTAACGTTATGACCGAAAAACACTTCTGCTCAAATAGATAGTCTATGTACTTGAAAATTAAGGCTCCCAAGGCAGTCGTTTGCCCTGACTCAACAATCCAGGTTGTAAAAGTTTTCCAATGTGATTGATATTGTCTCCTGGTAGAAGGTGTGTACTGATTCATTAGTTTTTGAGTGACACTTGGCCCAAATTGATTTAACCATTTGGCAGAGTAAATATCCATAAGGCAAAACTGAGCGAGGTCCGAAGGTTGCCAATCGTTTCCAAGTGGAAGGCGGAGACCGGGAGGGACTCCGGGGTCCTGCACCACTGTTGCAATTGATGGTACCATACCTGGGCCGGCCAAAGCGGCGCGATCAAAGCTACCCGGCCCTGGTAATCCCTCAGTTTGTGAATGACCTTGCACATTAACACAGAGTCTGGTGGCGGAAACAGATAGATTGAGGTTCACCTGTTCCAGTCCACCAGCAACGCATCGGGTCCCCCCCGCCGGGGTTACCCTGTGCCGGGTAAGAAAGAGTGGAAGTCTGTGGTTCTCTGTTGACGCAAACAAG
This sequence comes from Paralithodes platypus, assembly GCA_032716605.1. NCBI lineage: Eukaryota > Metazoa > Arthropoda > Malacostraca > Decapoda > Lithodidae > Paralithodes > Paralithodes platypus. The sequence continues at coordinate 20,929,294 of CM064561.1, read as the reverse complement.
TCCACCTGTGGACGGGCCGGCTTTGCAATCATCTTGTTGAAGATCGCCTGTTTGATTGTCCATTCTACTAGAGTGCTCCGCTGGCGAGAGAGAGCGTCTGCCCAGACGTTCGCCACGCCGGGGAGGTAAGTGGCATGCAGGAAAATCCCTAGCAAGTCGGCTATGGTAAAAATTTGTTCTGAAACGTTCAACAACTCTCGTGACCTCACTGAGCCTCGCTTCTGAATGCAAAAACTGCGGTTTGATTCTCCATTCTGAATGCTATTGATTTGTTCTTCAATGTCCTGCCGTGAGTTTGGAGAGAGAACAGGGGAACTAAAAGCTCTTGCTTGTTGATATGGGCTTGGTTGTCTGCCACCCAAATGCCCTGCCCCTGGTGGCCTAGGCTTGACTGGTACCCCCAACCCAGGGTCCCCGAGGCGTCCGTGTCTACCCATACCGTAGGTGGGGGAGAAACCCATGACATGACCGAGTAGAGGACTTCGTGCTTGGTCCAGGCCGATAGTAAGGTGTGGATTAATGGAGGAATTGGCCATAATTTCTTCTCCGGCAAGAGAGGGAACACTTTGTTGCCTTCCAGGATTAATCGCTTGGCTTTCAATCGGCCCAACTTGACAGTTAATTGTACCCAGTTGAGAGAACCGATCAGGGAATCCCACGTTTTCCTGGTTGTATCCAGACTGTGGAGGAACCGGAACAGTTTCCTTCGAAATCTGCTGCGGTTGTCCGCACTCTGAGTAAGAGTCAGAGCGACGGTATCCCAGACCAGCCCTATCCACTGAATCGTCCTTGAGGGGACAAGGTGCAACTTTGCCAAGTTCACCTTGAACCCTAGGGCTTGTACATGAGCTAACACTTGGTTGACATGGTCTTGACACAATTCTACAGAGTTCGCCACTACTAGCCAATCGTCCAGATACCAAAACACCTGTATGCCTCGAACTAACAGGGGTAAAAGAGCTTGCTGGACGAGTTTCATAAATACTCTCGGTGCTAGGTTCAACCCGAACGGCATCCTTTGAAAGACATAAGTCTCGTGCCGGATTCTCAGAGCGAGAAACTTTGGAACCTCTTGTTTATAGGGACATGCCAATAGGCATCTTTGAGATTGATCGAACACATCCAACCTTGCGGCGGGAGTGCGAGTCTGAGTTGCTGTACAGTCAGCATCCTGAAGGGTGAATTCTCTATAAAGGTGTTCAGGTGCGAGAGATCTAGAACTGGTCGCATCTGCACACTGTCCCTTTTTGGCACTAAGAAGAGTCTTGACGTGAACACTGGCTGAAAGGCATTGACCTGTATAAGGACCTGTTTGGCAATCATTTCTTGTAACATGACCTCCTCCTCCTGAGACACTGGGGAATATTCTTGCGGCTGACGCAGTCGAGGCCGCCGGCGCCACCGCCGGGTGATTCCTTTGCTCACTATCTTCCTGGCCCAGGTATGTTTGGGCCAGGCTGAGCGGAATGCACGGAACGAACCCAGGTGCAGCCGGGATTCGTCCTTCAAGGCAACTCCCCAATCTCGGGCCTTTGAACTCGGCCCTGGGATGTGGAGAGTGTGAGTGGCTAGTTTTTTTGAGGTGGGGGTAGGTTGGAATCGGACGCTTGACTAGGTTTGGCTGGTGCAGTGCCCTGATGACCTATATATGGGGCCTTACCCTTATACCCGTGCTGTTTACCGTGTTTGGGTTTGTACTGATTACCGGTACCTCCCTGCTGAGGAGGTGGTCTGGGGTCTCGTGGTGACTGTTTAGGTTGGGGTTGGAACGGTTTGTTACCGACCTTTGATTTATGAAAGGGTTTCTTAGGTGGGTCCTTCCTAGCTTGGGAGGTAACCTGCTTCCACCCACTTACCATATTAAAAACTAAACTCCCAAGTTTCAGAGTTAAGCAGGGTGGCAGTAAGGACCGGGGAGAGAGATACCCGGCGACCTATGTCCGCCGGCAACTTCCTCACCAGATGGACTCTCAGATCTTGGCGAGCTCGAACCGCCTCCAAGATTGCAATTCTAATGTCTCCTAGGGACTGAATGGCATTTTGTAGCAAAAGTCTACGAGACAGCTCAATGGCTTTTCTAATTTGGGGGTCAGTGATGGCCGAGATCGTGCGTACAAGAGAGGCGGCTACTTGATGACTCACCAAGTACTGAGAGAACATCCGGTAGGCTTTATTGCGTAACTTGAAATCTCGCTCCAAGTGAGAGAGAGAGAGAGAGAGAGAGAGAGAGAGAGAGAGAGAGAGAGAGAGAGAGAGAGAGAGAGAGAGGAAGAGAGAGAAGAAAGAGAGAGAGGAGAGATAGGAGGCGAGAGAGAGAGAGAGGAGAGAAGAGAGAGAGAGAGAGAGAGATAGGAGGAGAGAGAGAGAGAGAGGAGAGAGAGAGAGAGAGGAGAGAGGAGAGAGAGAGAGGAGAGAGAGAGAGAAGAATAAATATATCCCCAAAAGAAAATTTAGATCAACACAGAACCAACCCAAATGGATGAATAATAGACTATTAGACCTTCTAGGAAAAAAGAGAGGAATATATCGAAAAATTAAGAAAGGCGAAATTCACCTACTTGCTTACTATCAGAATCTATCAAGAGAGGTTAAAAAATGTATAAGGACAGACAAAAGAAATTATGAAATCAGGATAACCAATGACTCAAAAAATAACCCTAAGGCTTTTTACCAGCTATATAAATCTAAAGTTAGAGATAAAATAGGCCCCTTAAAACTTCGATAGGAGAAATGACAGAAAATGATTTAGAAATGTGCAGTACATTAAATAGTCAGTTTCTATCCGTTTTCACTAATGAAAATTTGGCACAGATTCCAGAAGTCCGTAAGTTATATAGCGATAGTATAGAGGTTAAGTACGGTTACTGTAAGTAGAAATGATGTGATTAAGGAAATTGACAGACTGAAACCTCAGAAATCGCCTGGCCCCGAGAGGTATATGCCAGAGTATTAAAAGAATGCAGAGATGAGTTAAGTTACCCATTAACATTTCTTTTTAACAATTCATTAGAAACAGGTATAGTTCCAGAAGCTTGGAAACTTGCAAATGTAGTTCCGATTTTCAAAAAAGGTGATAAATCAATAGCATCCAATAACCGTCCCATTAGTCTCACTTCAATCATAGGCAAGCTACTAGAGTCAATCATTGCGAAAAATGAGAAACCTTAGAAACATTTAACTTAATCAATCTTCTCAGCATGGATTCACTCAGGGACGTTCTTGCCTTACTAATTTGCTTAGTTTTTTCTCAGAGGTATATGAAGCAGTAGATAATGACAAGGCATACGATATTATATATTTAGATTTCAGTAAAGCTTTCGACAGAGTCCCTCATGAGAGAGGAAGGTTGAGGCACATGGAATAGGTGGGGCGTTGTTGGGATGGATTAGGTCATGGCTAATTGGTAGGAAACAGAGAGTCAGCATAAATGGTACCAAGTCAGAGTGGGGAGCAGTCAAAAGTGGTGTCCCCCAGGGATCGGTATTAGGTCCCCTGTTGTTTCTTATATACATAAATGACCTAGATTTAGGTATAACTAGTAGGATAAGTAAATTCGCAGACGATACTAAAATGGGGAGATCAATTGATTCAGATAGCGATATAGAGTGCCTCCAAAGGGACCTTACATGAATGGTCAGTAAATTGGCAGATGAAGTTTAACATTGACAAATGCAAGGTATTAAAGATAGGGAAGATGCAAACAAATGTTAAATATAAACTAGCTAATTTTAGAATTAGAAAATTCAGACTGCGAGAAAGATCTAGGTGTGTTGGTTAGCAATGATTTGAAGCCTAGAAAACAGTGTATAGGCGTTCGTAATAAGGCAAAAAGGATTCTCGGGTTCATCTCTAGGAGTGTGAGTAACAGAACTGCTGATGTTATCTTAAAACTTTACTTGTCATTAGTGAGACCCCATATGGATTATGCTGTCCAATTTTGGTGTCCTTATTACAGAATGGACATAGATTCATTGGAGAGAGTACAGCGTAGAATGACAAAAATGATCCATAATATTAGAAATCTTCCGTATGAAGAAAGGTTGAAGAAATTAGGTTTACATTCGTTAGAGAGACGCAGAGTTAGAGGGGATATGATAGAGGTGTTCAAGTGGGTTAGTGGGATTAACAAAGGGGACATGACAAATGTACTAAAGATCAGCGATAGCGAAAGAACTCGTACCAATGGTTTCAAATTAGATAACTTTCGTTTCAGAAAAGATATAGGCAAATATTGGTTTGGTAACAGAGTTGTAGATGGGTGGAATGGACTACCAAGTGCTATAGTGGATCTAAAACTGTAGGGAGCTTTAAGATAAAATTGGATAAGCATATGGACGAGAGGGTTGGGTGTGAAGGGGGATCAGCGGGTTGGGCCAATCAGCGCTCTGCAGACCCCCATAATCCTGCGTTAATCTCTAACCGTTTTGGTAAGATGATCCTCAGGGTATTAGAGTGTTTAGCCTATAATTGGGCTTTGTAATTGATTTGGGGTTGTGTGGGACAGGGATCTGCCTTGCTTAGGCCAATCGGCTTTCTGCAGACTCCCATTTTCTTATGTTCTTATGTTCTTAAGAGAGAGAGAGAGAGAGAGGTTAATCCCGGGCATGTAAAGATACTTTGGGGGCCGCCAGAAATGTTAGTAAGGCTGGGGACACCCCTTCTGCTTTGGATACTGGTAGGGAAAAGTAAGTATGATTCTCTGGGGAATTTGATGTGAAGATTTGGAGGTGATAGTAGTGGCAAATACTTGGGCTTCTATCTCCCAATCTACCCAAGGGCCTACTCCCAGCTGCCGCATCTGCAGTACCGGAGTCTGACCTTGGTCCAGAGCCGGAGTTGTAGCCAACTCCGGCGTAAGAGCATTTAAGTCTTTGACATCATTGATGCCATCAGCCTTCGACCAGTCAGCAAATAGTCGTGCAGATGCGGCGGAAGGAACGGCCGGCGCGGCTGAATACACAAAATATGCCGGGTTAAGTGAACTTGGGACACCCTTAATCAGTACATCTAATACCCTCCCTGTCTCGTCTTTGGCCCGAAATTTACGGTTCTTATTGATCTCGATGGACCACTCGCCGGGAACTGGTGGGTCCCCTGATACTGAAGGTTGAGCTATAAGGGGATTCTCTGGTACCACAGTTACCCAAGAGCAATCAGTACCATAGAGGAGGGGCATGGGGACCTTCCTCAGAGGCGCTTTATCTAAAGGAGGAGGTTGGACATCAGTAATAACCCTGAGGTTGGACATCGCTAGCACCGCCGGCACTGTAGGGCCTGGGGCAGCTGCCACCAACGGGGTTGGGCAAGAAGTAGTGAATGTCGGGAGTTCTAAAGGTCTAATCACAGAAGTGCTAGGGGGCACAGCTGAGAGAGTAACCGGGGAATCCGAGGAGGCAGGGATTTGATAATGCTGTATTACTTTATGTAATAATTAATTTACCTGATCAGAAGTCACCCATTTCCTAGAGGGATCTTTGGATGAATGTGAACTAGCCTCAGAATAATTACTAGGGAGAGACTGAGGAGCTGAGGAGAACATTCCATCCGCCGGCTCCTCACTCTGCTCAAAGATCTCTGGTGATGCTATCTCTTGTGAGTCTATCTCATAATCCGACGGGGGCCAAGACAAATCTGGCACTGACGATGGCAACACGTTGATGTTGCCGTCCTCGGTCCGTTCTGGAATGACATTAAGAGGTGGTTCTGAATGGCGCCAGTACCCCCCTGCCGCTATGGGCTGGGAGTCATGAGTCACCTGTGAGCTGAATTGGGCCCCCGCCGGATATCCCCTAAATTGGTCGGCTAGCACCCTACTCGGGCCTGTCGACCTCACACCCCAGGGAACTACAGTTAATTTTGGTATGGCAAAAGTCACATTAGGAGGTACACGCACAGAATGTTCCTGACTAGGTGTAGATGCTAGTAACTCAGATCCTATTTCCGACTCCCCTGAATCACGTGTATGGGTGTCAGAGGGAGGTGTGGGAGGGGGCGGCTGAGGAGTCTCTCGCCGGCTGCTCGATGTGTCATACTCTTCTCTCCGGCGCTTGTGAGACCGGGAAGAGTCCGAGGTGGAGTGGTGAGTGTGTTTCCGGGGAGACTTCGACCTGGACCTCGACTTCCGCCGCGTGGCACGGTCAGAGGAGGGGACCTCAGAGATGTTGTTCTCACTACTGCTACTGATAACCTCTTTGCTGATGGTTTTAGCTTTGACCTTGGGTCTGACCGATTTGGAGGATCCGGGTTTTACTAAAGGTGACTTGATAATTAGCTTTTCCCACAGGACTTCGTCGTCACATTGGAGTGCCTTATGGGCTGTGTCCTTAGCATAAGAATTGAACGCCACTTTAATCTCGTGCAAGGCTGCTAAACATGACAGGTCTTTCTTCGCCAGTAAGGCAGATTTTAATTCAGAGCAGATGGCGCACCTTTTAGACAACCACACGCCTCGGGAGCGATCTAAACACTTCACACATTTAATGCAAAGAGTATGAGCAAACACGGGTAAAAGGGAACAAGTGGGCGTAGCGCAAAGTTCAAACCTAGGCATGGTGCCGTAAATGTGAGGTTCCCCCCCCCCCCCCCCCCTCCGCCGGGATCAGATGTCCAGCTCTGCCGGAGAAGAAGTCTCTGGGGCCTGGAAAGAAAATGTCCAGGAATCAATGCTCATAAGGATAACCTGCGAGGTATTAAACATCCTAACCCAAATCCGCCGGAAAATTAGCGATAGTGCACCACCACGCTAACCTTCTGCCGGATCTGTCTAGCTGACTTTCAATAACTTACCTGTGACAAGAGCCACAGGTCCCATGACCTTTTAAGTTGTGATCATACTGAACAAGTTTGCAAAACTAATCTTATCACTTCGTGTACACTTGACTGGTGGCGCCGCAAGCGATAAAGTCTTAACGTGTCACCAGGCCAATCAGGGCGAGTTACCTCGGCGGGCCGAGTTGGTAGCCCTTCTAGGAATGCAATTCCGCCGGGAGAGTGTGGTTCAGCCAAACCACGCCGGGATCTTTTGAATGTTCCTACCCGTCAGAGACGGATAACCTGGACCCACCGTACGGGGCCGCCGGAACAGACAAAAAACTGACGGGAAACGGGGTTGGCACAGCCCCTTTCCTGCAGTCCCACACATGTATATTAAATGCATAATGACATATAGGGACGTCTCCCCTACCCCCTACGGCACAAGCCCGCACGCATGAACCAAAACAGGGGGCATACATAGGTAATAATAACAACAGAAATTTAGAAACCTAAATTACCTGAAGCCTACGTCGGAGACCCCTAATTCCGCCGACCACGTGGTCCGAAGAACATCCCAGCAGACGATGCTCCGGCACCCAGCAGCCGCACCATGCAGAGGGAGGCCCTCCCAAGGGGCCTAAGGAAAACACGAACCCTGGAAGGTGGAGCACCACGTGCAGACACCCTTAAACCAGAGCTTTTGCTGATATTTGAAGACAATGGCATGTACTCTCCTCAATATTGACAGTCTATATCATGCCTCGTAGAGTGGTCGCCTCCTAGCGAAGTAAACACAACAGCTAAGGCGTATCACAAAAACAACACACGCGGTACACCCAACCGGGACTTGTAGACGCCTGTGACAATGGTACCCTATTTTAACACACTTTTCCTGCGGACCTACCAATCTGGCAGCCGTGCTAGCTAATCTAAACCCTGTTACTACAACACAGATGAATACAAATGAGTAAGGACTCACTAGAAGCTCTGCGAACGTCGAATGAAGCGGACACGGCGCGAGCCTTGTTGTCGAGAGGGACGCGGAAGACGGAAGGACGAAGATGGCCGCTAGGGGGCCTGGTGTCGGGGAAGCAAAGCATGAGAAATCCACGAATATGGCAAGTCATAAGATAATAGATATTAAGTTATTTTTCTTTTTTATTTTTTACAGTTTTTTTCTGTAGGGTACCCGATCAAAATGACGATCCCATGAGGGAATTAAGCGTGCACTTATGACGAGTACTCCATGATTCTTCCGCGCGGGCTATTCAAAATGCTGGCGCAGGATGTTGAATGGAGACTATTATTATTAATAGGCGAAGTCGTCAATGATGGAGGGGCCCTATTACATAAATCTTTTCCTATTTAAAATTATAATAGGCTTATAATATTTTTGAGTTACAGAGGCTAAAGGTCATGATTTTTCGCCTTCTTGCAGCGAATAGACTATAGCATAATACATGTGACTGATAAACACTAAACTAAAATGTATAAGGCGATGATATACAACAGGGTGTGTTCGGCCAGGCAGCTTGGGGAACAACAGGGTGTCAAACAAAATCCAAGTCCATTCTTTTTAGTCGCTATTATTGCATATGAAAGATAAAATTATGGGTTATAATTCTTATTATATCTTTGGAAGTGATCAAATGGGCAAAACAATGCAATTTAGTGTGAAATTTCTTGTATTCCTTCTCATATTCATTCAAGTCTCCATACACAATTGCTCCATTTTGACACCCTGATTAGAATGACTGATAGAGGAATGACTATAGATCAGGCAAGGGAAGTGGTAATAAATAGGAATGAATGGAGAATGCTTGTGAATAGATGAGTGAACACGTGGTCATTTGGGGGAAGGGGTCGGGCGCAAGTTGGACTAGATAATAGTCCATCAGGCGCCTGGCCCGAGGAGACGGTTTATATGAAGGGTGCGCCTGGATGTGGGGTGGGCGGGCTTGTGATTTAACTCTGATGCATGTCTGCCTGCCGAGATCGGAACCTCTCCGGGTGGTCGGGGGCTGGGGAAGTGCTGGAGGGACATTGGTGACCCTGGTCTCTGGGTCTTCTCCTGGATGACCTAGGTGTGTAAGATTTTGTATTTTGTTTTTGTGTGTTCATTGTTTTCTGTTATGTTGTCCCTATTCTGGCTCTGTCTTGAGTCACCCCCCCCCCCCAAAAAAAAAAGGGGGGGGGGGAAATAGGAAAAGTGGGGATTGGGCCTGAGTATATAGAATAGAATAGATTTACAATTTGTTTTAACTTACCTTGAAGTAAAGAATGAATCCAGAACAGATCTGTGCACAGGAAAAGACATACCATCCACGGACAGAGACTCGTCACAGAAGTAACCATTCTTGCGCTGATCATTCAAAACCTGGAAATTAACAAATGTTTAATACAATTAGCTACATACAGAAACTGCATAATAAATCGTAGGCTTGTGCATATTTCTTTAACTGTCTTGATAGCGTAATGCATAAGTGCGCGGAATTTCGGTGTGAGTACCGTATCCTAGGTTCGAGTCCTTGGAGTGCCACATGTATTTGTTGATTTCATTAACCCGTGGAGCCCCGGCTAGTTTTGTAATGTTTGCGCACCAGAACCCGGCCGGTTTCCAAAAAATGGTTTTATTCCAGAAACAATAGCGAATGGGTTAGGAATGAAGGAAAAACCACGAAAAACCGCTCAAAAAGCTTAAAAAATGGTCCTACAGAGCCCGCGAAAACGGATTTTATAAGAGTAAAAAATTGAAGGCAATTATCCCAAAAAAAACAGGTTTTTGCACGCTCGCGCGCACGCACGTGGACTTGAGAGTTTTAATAAAACGGAACGGTTGCGTGGGATACGTACACAGTTCCCATACAAATCTGAGCCCTCTTGAGTGGCTACACCTGAGGTTACGGTCGGCGCAATTAGGGTGACGCGCCAGGCGCGTCTCTGGGGCTGTGCGTTACATACATCGCCGACGCGTCAGGCGCGTCGCTGGGGCTGTACGGGTTAATTGAGTTTAGACGTGAAGTTGGTTGGTGAAAAATATAATATCAATGTTTTTGTTAGTATTTTAATCATTATTATCATTCAACACCTTGCTTCCACCTGGGAAACCCCCAGTAAAGGATGGCCATGACAGAACTCCTCCAGGCTATTATAGTATCTCCAGAAATGCTCCCTTTGCTGGTGCCACAATGCTCCTTCCACTATGTGCAAGTATATCTTCAATATTATATGGTGACCGAACAACTCAATCAGTAGACCATTTCAACCAGTAACTCTCAACCAGTACCAAATCAACCAATACGGTTAGGTTAGTACTATATTTTGGCATTGGTTTGGTTTGTCTAGGTTGATTTGGCACTGGTTGAAATGGTCTACTGGTTGTTGGTTGAGATGTCCGGGAACCATATTATATTCCACTCTCTTCTCCCATACCATAGGTGGATGTCTATTACCAGCTACTACTCTATCCTCTCTTTCATGTATCTTCCTTAGCATTATGTCCTTATCCATTCTTTGAACATGACCGAACCACCTCAACGTACTTTTCTTTGTCCACTTAACCACTCCACATTCAATACCGATACTGTATTATTATAAGTACTGTATATACAGGGTGATTCAGCATTCCATGCAGTAAATTGGACGACGGCCTCCTTGCATAATTTTAAACAGAAATATCTCTTATGGTAAACTGTCGAATTATACATAAGTGTGACTGTTACAATACATTTACGATATTGTATTAATGAGGGCGAAAGGTGAAGGGAAACCCACCTAGATTTCTGTGGATATTTTTCAGACATTTTAAGTACAGGAGTAGTGTGTTGCAGATAAACAAACAGCCAAACCAGTGCCAAAATATAGTACAGAACTAACCTAACCTAACCGTTGGTCGAGAGCTACTGGTTGAAATGGTCTACTGGTTGAGTTGACCGGTCACCGCGCCTACTTTACTTATATGAACATTG
>CM064561.1:20885684-20918473 GCA_032716605.1 Paralithodes platypus | reverse complement strand
TCCACTTAGTGGAAATGGCACTGTGGAGTGGGTCAGTCGGGGCATGTCTGGGAGCCTGGAGGCAGTTTCTGCCATGGCCATCCCTTTTGGGGCGCTTCCTCTGGAAGCGAGGCGTCAGATTTGATGATGATGATGAAGATAATGACGCATATTAACAGTTTATTCTGGCTATCATTAGATGATTTTTTACAGTTTAAGAAGGATTTGTGGGAATGATAAGGGTAAAGAGTATCTCAATTAACCCTCCGATTTCCATATACCCTTCCTAATCTGAATAAAATCGTCTAATAATAGCCAGAAAACAGAAAAGAAATGCATAATCAGATCCTAAAAGGGTTAAAAACAAACATATGTACAGTACTGTATCCATAAATTCCTCCATAAATTTTTCATTCATGCAGTCACTTTACAAAAAAGTTGTGAAGTACCTCCTCGATTTTGGTAGAGTATTTTTTTGTTTAGCCATATACCGTAACTACTTTTACGTTTGTTTTATTATGGTTAACCTTAGTCTATTATATTCAGCTCAGAGAAGATGTTTCCAAGTCAAAGGGATGAAATCTACCTCAACTAATTCCTTCACTAGGCTACACTGGCACCATGTATTCTGGCTAATACAAGATGATTTTGGGCACCCTCAGAGTTATTCTTTTATTATTTTAATTTCTTAAAATTTCAAAGCATTGTCTTGCATTTATTTGATGATGATGCAGTCTTTAACGATGTGCGCTTCCTTGATTGACAGGGCTAGGGTGTGCGCTTGTTACAGGGGCACATAGTGATTTTGTCCACATACAGATTTTGATGAGTTCTTTTGTCTTTGTGTTGTGGGGTTCCTGTTTTGGTTTGTTTGTTTGGCAAGTTTTAAATTTATACTAGAATTCTGTCGCCTTTGTCCTCACTCTATAGTAGTAAACCCCCAGACTGTCTGGCCGAACAGTCCCGAGCAGGGTGTCAAACGAGAGCCGAATCCATTATTGTGTCTTTATTTGTGTACTGTATAATTATGTAATGATGAAATTATAGTTTATAGTTCGAATTATGTCTTTGGAAGTGATAAAATGGCCAAAACAATGCACTTTCATGCTAATCTTCCTGTATTCCTTTTCATATTCATTCAAGTCTTCAAACAAAATTATTCAGGTTTGACACCCTGGTCCCGAGTCTGGTTGACCGAAGCCGCTCCAGATGCTCGGGCCCCAAAGGGGTTTCAGACACCACTGCAAAAGATGCCAGAAATGTTGCCGGAAAAATTGTAGCCAATGAAAGTTGACGATAAAAGTTCTCGTGTGATACCCCATATAAATTAAATTGTAAAACTTGCAAAAAAAATAAATAAAACAGTAACCGCACAATATAAAGACAAAAGAACTTATCAAAATCCTACGGCCACAGGCCGTAGCTCGATTGGTAGAGCGTTCGCCTGCTAACCGTGAGGTTGACGGTTCGAGCCTCGGGCCAGCCAGTGAGTTATTGGCAGACGTCAGTGCTGTTGGTGAACGGTGCGGTCTAGCCATCTGTGGCAACTATTCACTAAGTCCCTGATTCATCAGGGCACCCACCCTAGCCTTGCTATTCAACAGGGAGTGTATGGTGGTAAAAACTGCATCATCATCATCATCAATATACAGACAAAAGAACTTGTCAAAATCCCATAATATACAGACAAAAGAACTAATTAAAATCCCACTATATAAAGACAAAAGAACTAATTAAAATCCCACTATATAAAGACAAAAGAACTAATTAAAATCCCACTATATAAAGACAAAAGAACTAATTAAAATCCCACTATATAAAGACAAAAGAACTTATCAAAACCACTATGTCAGATAATTTTGAAAGTCTTGTGCTTCTTGTTAGTGTATTGTAGTTTGTGGGAGGTATGTACAGTATGTATGTATATACGGTACTCAGGCACATACTCCATTGCTGGGGGTGGCTGACACGAGACAGAGCTTGAACAGAAACAACATTTAAAGTTCCTATTATCAGGGTCCGGGATCACTTTCACGTTCCCTCACCCATTTCTCTGTCTCGTTGAGTAGGAGAATTATACAAGGGGAGGAAGGTAAACCAGGCTCCAGAGATGTTTGTGAAGCGGTTGGGGTAAACTAATAATAATAATAATAATAAGCATGTTACTTATTTCTCATAAGCGCCAATTTTTCCGAAGAATTCACTAGCGCTCGGAAAGAGAAAGAAAAAAGAACAAAATCAATGCATCAAAAGAAGGCTTATATTTGTTTCCACATAGCGATTTTGATAATTTAATTTGACTTTATATTGTCCTTGTCCCAATTTTGGTTTGTTTAGTTTGCAAGTTTTACATTTTAATACAACACACATTTAACAATCACTAGCAGTGACAGCCTAAACTCTATAGCCATCTGTCATGACACCTCTCTCAAGATCATAGCCTCTCTCAAAGAGAAAAGTCTTAAGTTGTCTCTTGAAGCATTCAACAGAATTCAGTTGTCTCATGGACAGCGGCAACCTGTTATACAACCTCGGAGCCATGTAGGAGAATGACCTCTCAAAGAAAGAAGACTGCTGGAAAGCCCTTGGTTCATCAAGACGAAAAGGGTCATTGTCATGACGCACAACTACACCATGGTGTGCCGGTGGGCGCCTGAGCAGCTCCGCAAGGTACCTAGGCTCACCAAATTTGAGAACCTTAAAAGTCACCAAACACAACTTAAATTCTATTCTTGCTCTTACTGGCAGCCAGTGCAGTTCTATGTGAAGAGATGTAGTAGGAGTTCTGAGAATTCATACATACGCCAACACCTCATCGTATCGGATTGTCCTTTTCATTTTTTTTTTTTTTTTTTTTTTTTTTTTTTTTTTTTAAATTAGTTTAACCACACCATCGAGCAACAAAATGAGCCTCTGAATGGGTTGGCCCTGATTGTCTCTCTACATATCTATCTATCTATCTATCTATCTATCTACAATCTATATCTACCTATCTATACATACAATAATGACCTGATATTCTTAACCCCTTCTGTACTGGCGACGTCATATAACTTTATTCTGGCTACTATTGGACGATTTTATTAATTGTAAAAATGGCCTCCAGGAATTGACAGGCTTCGAACTATGTCACTTAACCCCTTTGACCATCTCAAATCCATCTTAACCTTCACAAAACCGTTTAAATATGGCTAGAATATAATGAAAAAGACATCACCGGTACAGAAGGGGTTAATATTTACTGATCTGTCGTACACTTTGGTTTGTTTATTTTGCAAGTTTTACAATTTTATTTATACTGAAATATGTATGGCTTATGTTAGTAAATTATACTAGTTTAGGATAACTTTGGTTGACTAATACCGGTGTTATTACTACCACTATCCCAGGAAAGTGGGTAAGCTTTCTTAATATCACCAACCCACCAATTACCTTACAAATAAACCTAATTAATGAAATCACTCCCACCACCAAAAACCTCCCAATGAAATTAATGAAAACATGTGATCCTCCCAGAATTCGAACCTGGGATACCATATACAAATTTTAAACACTCTAACCACGACACTGCCAAGACAGTTAAAGTTTAAGTATATGACTATGATTGATTATTATGTTCCTTCCAACAACCAACTATACTCCTAAAATCGATTAATGAAATTTACAAACACATGTGGCAGTCCGTGGATTCGAATCCATTTATCGAATACTGGATATTAATCTAATCATGTATTCAGACCCAACTGCACACTGAATAGCGTCCATAAATATAATAAGACAGTACAATATCAAATGTAATGAGGCCATACAACACTTATCTTTTGATCTAGCTACTATTTCCAATTGGGGTAGAGAAAACCTTGTTGCATTTAATGCTTCCAAAACCCAATTTCTCCATCTATCTACCTGTTCGGAACTCCCAGAGGACTATCCCTTATTCTTCAACAATACAAAAATCAACCCTTCATCTTCTCTCAATGTTCTCGGTGTCTCTTTTTATTCTGCTCTCACTTGGAAGGACCATATTACCAGTCTCGCTAAGGCAGCCTCCCAGAAGCTGGGTGTGCTCAACCGCCTGAAGGGGTTCTTTAACACTGCGCAGCTTCTTGCTCTGTACAGGGGCACTGTGCATCCTTGTATTGAGTATTGTTCACATGTGTGGGGAGGATCCTCTCACACCGCACTCCTGGACAAAGTAGAAAGGAAAGCCTTTCGTATCATTAACTCCGTCCACTCACCAACTCTCTGCAATCTCTCTCTCTTCGCCGCAATGTTGCATCTCTCTCGCTATTCTATCGCTACTACAATAATCAGTGTTCCTCGGAGCTTTCCCAGTGTATACCACCTCCTCTACGTAGGGTACGTAGTACCCGCCTTGCAACACAATCCCACTCCTACTCTGTGTAACTCTCCAACCAAAGAGTGAAACGCTATTCTCAGACTTTCTTCTATTCAACTGATGAGCTCTTTCCCTTTTCCTATGACTTAAATTGCTTCAAACTCTGTGTGTCCAGGCATTTTGGCTCGAACGTCCCTTGATTTTGGCCCTGTCACTCTTTCAAATCTGGGGGAGGCACTCGCTGCAGGCAGTTATGCCTTTTGTCTCCCTCATTCACATAGAAAAAAAAAAAAAAAAAAAAAAAAAAAAAAAAATGCTCCATTGTTACAGACCTACTTTTAATTACAGTATTTTAACTACATATCAGTATGGCAACAAAAAACCCTAAGAAAATTTTACAATCAAAATAATTAGTAAGCTATGTACAGTACAGTATATTGTACACTCAGATACCATAGTCTCCAGCCCACTTATAAATATTCCTGGACTTCACCTATTTCTAACTATGGAATTATATCTCTGGAAACAAATTTATGAATATAATGTTCCATTCATCAACTGCAAAACTATATTTACTATTTATTGAAAAGCACGTTCTATACAAAAATCAATCCAGATAGGTATAATTGACCACTTGCGAGCTTCAGGGCGGGTGCCCAACCCTGAAAGGGGTTGAAATAGGGGAGCTATCCCCCCGCCAAAGGCGGCTTTCTAGGGCCTTTCCTAGCTGTTGCTGAGAGGATTGGGTTCTAGTCATGTGGTGATGGGCTGGTCTATCAGAATGAGAACTGAGCGATCTCTGCCATACCCATAGCTTACTCTGACTGTTCCTTTTACTTATGTATTTTCTAGATCTCAAGTGACGGCGTCTCTTCCGTGGATTGACCTCCCAATCTACCAAGATTGGAAGCCAAAGCGTCACATTTTTCCTTTGCCCCTCAACTTTCTCTTCATAATTGTTGAGGGGCACAGGGCCCTGGGTGAGGCTTTGGTTTCCCGGGCGTTTCCGCACCCTCCTCAGCTCCCCGCCATGGAGTGGCTTCGGTCACCCAGGCTTTATTGTGGTCGGCAGGGAGGGTTCTGTAGGGGCGCTCAGTTATGGCCTTGGCCTTGCTTGGGGCCTTGGGGCTGTTCGGCCAGGCTGCTTGGGGAACAACTTGCGAGCTTCAGGCTATAAGGAAGTTGGAGCTGTGAGTATCAATATTAAACATAAAGGCAATAATTATGTACGTTTCTGATGGAGAAATGGCATATTGAATTGGGTTTTATGTATTTATAAATGTACTACGACCGTATTTTAGCTGAAAATTCTGTTAAATATCGTTGTGTACACCTCCAACTTCCTTATAGAACGAAACTCGCAAGTGGTCAATTGCACAGAAGAAAACATGGTGGAGCCACGAATTCTTACGAGTGGGCTAGAGACTATAGTATCCGAGTGTACTGTACTTGCCATTATAATACAGTACAGTGCTCCTAAATGTCTAAAATAGCATAAATAAACGTAGCTCCGTAAGAGTCGGGCATGTGGGCAATCTTCCCTGCGTGACTGGTGCTGTCTGTTTACATGGCATGAAACTCGGCCAATCCGGAGTTCTGCTGGATGTATTCCGGAGCAACCCAACCCTCGTCGTCGTGGTCCGGAGTCATGGTTAGCGGGTCAGATATGGGAATCACCTGCAAGAGATTCATAGTATAAAGCCGGTATCACACGAGCGCTTTTTCACTCAACATTTATCCTCAACACTGGTCTGGCAGCTTCTGAGGTAAACATTATATACATTTCTGTTGCCCAAATTCATCTACCATCAGTCTAGTTTTCGATAACAGTGCAAAATATTCCAGAAATGTTGCCCAAAAAATTATGATCATCGAATGTTGACTATAAAAGCTCTCGTGTGATACCGGCATAAGTTCAGACCCCCTTAAAAAAAATAAAAATAAAAATCCTCCCAGACCCCCTTGAAGCTCCAAAAAAAAATATTTATAAAAAAAAAATATATATATATATATATATATATATATATATACTGTATATAAATACTGTATATATATGTATATATATATATATATATGTTACAGACGAATTTAGGAAGTACTAGAGCATTGTGGTGTGGATGTGGACGTGCTGGAGAGTGTGAAAAGGAACGCCTTGAAATGGTTCGGTCATGTGGAATGTATGGGAAGCGAAAGAATGACTAAGAGAGTGTACGAGAGTGAGGTGGAAGGGCAGATAGGAAGATGCCGACCGAGAGTGAGGTGGAAGGATGGAGTTGAGAGGTGTACAGTATATGTGAATGTGGTGTTGGATGAGAGGGAGGAGGGGTGCCAGCTGATGGAGGACAGGAGGTGCATGGAGGCGATTCATTTGTGGCCACCCCTTCGAGGATCATGGCGTCCTAAGTAGGAGTCCTTGGAGTGCCACATGTATTTGTTGATTTCATTAATTGAGTTTAGAAGTAAAGTTGGTTGTGAAAAAATATGAATACTGTAGATAGATTTCCAGACGTATTTCCAGACCCCTTGCAAGCTACTGTATACTTATAAATTTTTTGGTAGAAAAATATCTCCAGCAAATCCGGATTCCTCCGAATTTGCAGGCTCGCTGTTGTTTGCCACCTGAACGGGGCGGAAAAGTGCTTACCTATTGAATGATAGTGGGGAATTAAGAAGCAGGCATCTTGAGCGAACCCCACCTCCAAAAACTGGTTAGCCAATATTATCTAGGTTATTTTATTATGTTTGTCGTATCTGGCTTTAAAAGTGGCAATCGTTGGCGCTGTAACCACACTCTCTGGGAGTGCGTTCCACTCGTCTATGACTGATGGAGAACCAATTCCCCTTCAATGTCGTTCTCCAATGGTTATAATAACCTGATAATGGAGGTTGTTTGGGGGTTCGGGGTATGTTTGCATTGTGTGAAATTTGGCCTATCCGGAGCTACATTAGATTTGTCTACTGTAATAATAGGTTACAGGGAGTGTCAAAATATACCATAAATGGTAATAAGTCAAGGCTACTCAACATGCACTACTGTACTATATATATTTGTTTCCAGCTGATGGTAAATTGCTATGTTACTACAATATTGTGGTTATTCAGCTATTATGTTGATTTTGTAGCGAAATATGTTGTTAATTGTGAAAACCTGTCTTGATAGCCTAGTGCTTATGTGTGCGGAATTTTGGTGTGAGTATCCTAGGTTCGAGTCTTTGAAGTACATGTATTCATTACTTTCATTGATCTCATTAGTTAGGTTTATTTGTAAAATTAATTGGTGGGTTGGTGAAAAGAAATATGAATTAATACAATGCAATTTGTGAAATTAATTGGTGGGATACAATGCAATTTGTAAAATTAATTGGTGGGTTGGTGAAAAGAAATATGAATTAATACAATGCAGACATAGTAGATTCATATTTTTCCATTATGTATAGAAAAAACAGTTGCTAAGAATTTAAGTTTAGTAAAATTTGCCAGAACGTCCCGGACTTCCCAAACTTGACTACTTCCTTTAACGTGACGATAGTGCGTTGTTATATGTGCGATTGGTTTGCTTGGGAAACAGATTAACTTGTTCATGTAGTGATGTACACCCTAAGTGGTGGATTGTGTTCTTTTATTTAATAATTTTCATTTTAGTAAGCGTTGTTTCCACATAGCGATTTTGATAATTTAATTTGACTTTATATTGTCCTTGTCCCAATTTTGGTTTGTTTAGTTTGCAAGTTTTACATTTTAATTTACCATCAGCTGAAATATAATTGACTATATATAAACCAACTGCTTGACTGACCTTCCTGGGAGAGCGCTGACGAACCAAGACTGGGCTGGATCGTTCTGGTGCGAGTGGAGGGTTACTGACGGGCACAGTCTGGGGTGCTATGGTCACACCCTGTACCTCACCCACCTCTTGTGTGACCCCCTTAGTGACCCCAGAGTGTGAGCCCGCTGCTGACCCCACTACATTGATCTTGTGCACCGAGCAGAAGTGGCCGTGTCCTGTCCAATAAATATATTTTTTTTGTATTTAATTTTAATTTTTTGTAGGATATATACCGGGTATATATATATATATATATATATATATACAGTATATACAAATAGTTTAACCAGACCACTGAGTTCCCAAATAAAACTGCCATAGGACTGGACAATAAAAGTACTGTACACTCTAAAACTAAAGTCATGGACAGTTGCACAAAATATACAATTCCTTGAGGGTCTGAACCTCTTTTGTACCGCCGACGTCTTATCTATTATAGTCTAGCTATATTTAGATGATTTTGTGCAGCTTAAGAAGGATCTGTGGGCGTAAAAAGGGTTAATTAAGATAGTTTGAAGCCTGGAAATTGCTGGAGGCCTTTCTTAAACTGAATAAAGTTGTCTATTATTAGCCAGTATAAAATGAAAAGGGCAGAACTGATACTGAACGGGTCAACAAAGAGATTAAAATGTAAAACTTGCAAACTAAACAAACCAAAATTGGGACAAGGACAATATAAAGTCAAATTAAATTATCAAAATCGCTATGTGGATATCAGACTATAAGAACAGTCCACACGAGACAGATCCTTTTCACAAAACTCATGTCATTCATATGTTTATCCAATTTAAGTATACAGTATTGTACAGTACAATTTTCCATCGTTCTCGAGCCGAGTCTTTCTATAAACAAATGCAAAGATTTATCTTGAAGGGGGGTATGGGGGTGTTTTTTAAAGCTTGATTGAGGTCTACGGATGACATTTTAAAAAATAATAAAAAGATAAATAAATAAGCAAATAAATACGCCCATCCCCACTTAACATAGGTTAGACAAGGTTTAGTTAGGTTATATTGAGCATGGTTAGGTTAGGGGACTGGCCGTTCTGGTTGTTGCTATTTCGAATGGCAATTTTGGTAAGATCCTGTGTAGCGGGTAGAACTGTTTTTCAGATGCTTATTTACTAAGAAACATTGAACAATATCTTTAACTTAACCTAACCTAGTATATTAGTGGACTATTTATGAATGTAATATGTAAAAATGTATTGTAACCTTACCAAATTATTGAGATATATGTACAGGTCCACCCGCTACACAGGATTATACCGCGATTTTTACTTGAAACCCTAAAATGTAATACGACACCGCATTCTAACGTCATAGCATAGCATAGTAGCCAACAGCAATGCCCATACTATGACATAACGCTTCTACTATAACCAATGATGATGCTATACAGTACACACCTCTGCTATAACCAATGATGCTGCTATACATCGGAGGGCATAGCATCGTTATTGGCTATAACTGTCTTGATAGCGTAATGGTTAGTTCGCGGAATTTCAGTGTGAGTATCTTAGGTTCGAATCCTTGGAGTACCACATGTATTCATTAGTTTCATTGATTTCATTAATTAAGTTTATTTGTAAGTTAATTGGTGGGTTGGTGATAATATGAACAGCAGAGCGTGGTGTCATCGAATGGATGGGGAATAGCTGAATTGTGCTATACTGTACTATGGATGTTGAACCATAACCCTTGAATGTAACTTACCCTCAGCTATGGTGATCTTGATATGTGCTGCAGTCATCTGGTCTGAAGACAACACAGATTCTTGCAGCTTGCCCTCGTTGTGGGGTATTTCTGTCAACAAAGATATCATTAAATATAAATCAATAAATGCATTAAATATTTGTCATTCAATTAAGTTTACATCTAAAAGCTGCAGTATATTCAATAAAAAGCAACAAGTTTTCATTTCAGTATTTATTAATGATGAGCTGGTATATCCCATGTTTCTCATACCTTGCTCTGATGTAATATACTCTACTGTACTGTACTTCCATAAAAGGTTCAAAACTAAACGTACCCTTCTCAGTGACCACCTCAAAGTCAGTGGGTTGGTTCTTAACGCTGCGAGCCACGGCCACTCTCCTCACTGGAATTATGAAATAAATACATTAATAAGTACATACAAAAAACAATAAATTATTGAAAAGCAGTGAAGAATTTTCCCTCTACATATTATGTCTTACCATATGCATATCAATAACAAATACCCTGTACTGTATTATCATTCATTATCTATGGATGATGACGGGAGTGTCTGGGACAACCCCTTCCTTAACTGCTGTGTGAGTGAGGCTGTCCCTCTGAACATGCCACTCAAGCAAAAAACAAAAAAAAGTAAGGAGTGTGCACATCATAATGACATCACTCGGCTTTTAAGGTTCAAACACTAACTGAAACAGGGTTACTTAGATCCACAGACTTATTATATGAATAAATGCTGTTTAGATTTGTTGTTTAATTTACACATACCCATTTGCACAGCATGCCCCAGTCATGACGTGCATTCCATTAGTGATCGTTTTCCAAATTTTGTATGTACTTTTTGTTTGCCCCTGGCAAAACGAGGAACGGGGAGGAGGATTCCTACTCTCCCACCGCCGGGTACTAACCATTATAAGCAAGGAGAGAGAGGGAGGTAACGGAGGTGAGGGCCGGCAGACTCACCACCACAACTTGGGGGTAAAGACCGCTAGATGCCCAGAATGTGTCCGCCCGCCTGTGAGATATTGCAATGGATTACTTATTTCACTGTCTACTAATGTCAGCAACACTATAGACGCCACTGCACTGAAATCACAATTTTTTACTCAAAGTTACCATAAACAGCATCACAACAGACTATTACATACATACTGTACAAGTTTAAAGACCGCTTCATCCACAGAAAACGTTATTTAAGTCTTTGTTCTGCAGTACAGTAAAGACTTGCCACAACACAGCCCCATTATGTCACCACAGTGGCCAATGTTGGTATAGCGCTAACAGTGTCTCAGCAAGACTCAACGAAGTCCCCCTGAAACACTTGCACCTGGCGAATCCGCACCACACCAACCTTAACCGTGCTACAATAAGGCATGCAAATTAATGACACTTATTGGATCTTCATGGAAAAATGGGTATCCGTGTATTATAAATTAGTTTGCTGAAGTGGGAACAATAGTCAATCTATCTGTATATTGCCAGACGCCTTGATCCCCGAGGGGGTGGCCATGAGTTGAACGAATCCAATTTAATGAGGTAATTTGCTTGATTCTTTAGCTTGTTTCAACGGAGGGTTGCAAGTCCAGCCGCTCATTGTTGTGCATAGTGTGTGTGGGTGCATGTGAAGTGTTTTCGTATTGTTGGAATGGTTGTGGTTGTGAATGTAGTTTGCAACCAGTGTAATCAGATCGATCATGCTGATCAGATGCTAGCATGCACATTGTAAATGCGACACTTGTCTATTGCGCCTCTGAAGTCCGCCATTGCAGAGGGATTAGTAAGACTGTATTTTCATAGATTTTGATTCGTTGTTTTGTCTTTTCACTGTGTTCGTATACGTTTTGGTTTGTTTATTTTGCAAGTTTTACATTATAATAGGTATAGATAAACATTGTTGACATCATAATATTGCCAATTTAGCTAGATTAATATCTTATGCTAAGCTACTTAAGATGTAAGCAATATCATATATGTTTAACTTTGAATGTAGCAGAATTTGCAATGCTACTTTGTTATAGTCAGTGGACCTTTAAGAAAGATCTGTAAATATCAATGGGTAAATTGGGAGGTTTGACGTACCTCCCAACCTACCAAATAGGAAAACCTACTATTTGGTAGTAGTCTTGGAAAATCCAACGTCAAGGCTATTAACCTAATTGCAATGACGACTTGTCTATTTTGACTGCTATGTCGTCATTCCAACCGCGGTTAAAAAGAAAACGTCTAGAGTCTACTCCTTATCTTGCTCTAGGAGACGTTGTACATTAACCAAAACTACCACCGAAGGTGAAAAAAGCATAGAAGAGAAGAAAAAGGGGTTTACCTTAGTTACCGCTTAAGGCCCATCCTGTGTTCCGTCATGTGCAGATCCCTGTCGAACGTGCGCATGAGCGACCCTCTCTTGTTATCACATCTCACGTCAGCAGAAGAACGCGGATGGGCAGGGGTCCGGCGTGAGGGAGGGTATTATGTACGTTGGATTTTCCAAGACTACTACCAAATAGTAGGTTTTCCTATTTGGTAGGTTGGGAGGTACGTCAAACTCCCAATTTGTTAGTAGTCTTGGCAAATCCAACGTCAAGGCTGCATAACAAATAGGAGGAGGACATCCAAGCCCAACCTACCAAAAAAACCAATGCATAAAACAAAATTACGAATGACAAAGACACAATGTAAACAAGAGAGTTTAATAAAAGAGTGAAAAACTGAGGAGTAGCTAAAAAGAACAGTTTTAACACATGCCCGTCATTCATAGTAATGCAAAAACATAGACTTGTCTGAAACCAAATAGGTACTGTACCCAAAATCCCTTTTCTTCAAAAACCAACAAAAACACTGAACACAAGAACAAAACACAATTTTCAATGTGGCAAAAACACTTATGTACTGGAACAATACATAATCCCAAACTTGCAATCCAGTGTTGCAAACCCATACACCCCCCCCCCCCCCTTTGTCAAATAAAACAAAGGAAAAGAACGAGGGACAAGGGGGGAAGACCAGGGATCTTCGCCAGAGCACCAGGAAACACGACCCCCGAGAGCAATCACCGGCCGAGGGGGTCGAACACTGGACACGGAGAGGTAGGAGATGAAGGAATTGATAGAAGACCACAAAACCGCGGAGGCGAAGGCAGGGAAGGATCGACGTGGCAGGAACCGGAAGGAGGCAGCAAAGGATCTGACATCGCGCGCAGAACCCCTACAAACAGGGTGACGGGCACGAACGGTCCGACAAACGTGGCGGCCCAGCTGCACCTGCTAGAGCTTCCCACCTGTCCGAGGAGACACCCACACAGCAGTACCCGAAGGCGGCGCCACAGACGCAACAGAGGAGTGCAAGGCTGACACCGGGCACAACACATGGCGAGGATGCCCACGCCGTAAAGCCTGGACGGCGAAAGGCTGGAAAACGGGGGCCTCCCTCCCATGCGTGGTAACAAAAGGTGGGGAGGAGGCGAACGAGACGCCATGCAAGGACGGGGAGAATCGGACGCAGTCCCGGGGCCGTGACAATGCCGCTAGTGCAGACACCCGATCCCCAGTGGCCAGAGCGACAAGGAAGAGTGGACGCCCGAGCAACGGAACCGGCGTAGCGGCCCTTGTATACGTGGGGGAAGCCAGAAGGACCAGAGCCCGCCCCAGATCCCACAGCGGAGAGACCTGGCGCGGAGGCGGTCAATCCCGGAAGGCAGCCGTCAGGAAGGAATCCAGCACCTGTGGCGGAACGACCAGCCCAGCGACGGACCCAAAGAACCCCCTGGACGGCAGACAAGTGGGTACGTATAGCGTCGACTGGAAAGCGACGTGTACGGAAGAGGTGAAACAAGGAGCGTAGGACGAGGGAAGGAGAGCCAACTGGCAGGCGAGTGGCCTGTAGCCACCTAGTAAAAAACCTCCAGCGGGACCCGTAAGGCCCCCAAGGAGAAGACGGCCAGGAACGCTGCAGGAAGTCAGTCAGGGCCCGGCCGGGGACCGGGAGCCACCGTGCCTCATGAACAAGCACGATGCGAAGGCCAAAGAGGTCCGCAGGACCCCAACCTAGCCCAAGTGGAAGCCGGAGACAGGTAGAGGGACCGGACCCGGGCACCACCGCGGCAACCGGGCGGACCAAGTCCGTGCCGGCCACAGAGGCGCGAGGAGCCAGACGCAGCCGTGGTACAGCCGCAGCTTCGCGAAGACCGGGCACATCAACAGCGCGTCTGGTGGCGGAAAAATGGATATCGACCGCCACCAGTACCAGGCGACCATGAAAGCGTCCGGACCCCCCCCGGAGCGCGAGGCCGGAGGGAGAGGTCCAGAGGCAACTGGCGCGGCACCCCCGATGCGAACAAGGCGACCTCCGGAACACCTCAGGAAGCCGCGAGGTCGGCGAACACAGTCCGTTTCATCGCCCATTCTACAAGAACGCCCTGCCCTCTCGACAGGGCGGCCGCCCAAAGGGTGGCAGGCCCGGGCAGGGAGGAGGCATGCAAGGAGAAGGGGTGTCGGTCCGCGAGGAAGAACAACTCCACCGAGACCCCTAATAGAGTCAACGACCTGGAGGACCCCCGCATAAGGAAACAGGGGACAGCTTGTCTGAGTGTCCAACCCGAAGGCCACCGACTCACCCCGAAGGCCACCGACTCACCCCGAAGGGCCAGCGCGGGGACCCGCAGGAAGAACAAAGGAACCAACAATCCGAGGGCATAGACAGGTAAGAGGAGGGAGACCCACCCATCTGCCGGGAAGTGGACGTCCCAGGTTCGATTGGGAACCTCACCCAACCTCGCTCGACGTATCTGTGGTTACCCAGACCGTCGGCGGGGGGGTCGGTCCAGGGCACAGCCGCAAAGAGCGAGCCCCGAGCAACCCAGCGACCGAAGCGCCGGCGAACGGTACGCGGGAGCGGCAGGAGCCGATCCATAGGGGCAACGGAAACACCGCGGTGCCCATGAGGAGGAGGCGGCGTAGCCAGAGGCTCCCTAATGGAAGGGGCAGAGCGGCCCAATGCAGCGAACCCACGAACGAGTCCCAGAGCCACCCCGGGAGGGAGACCGAGTGCAACACGGCGAGGACCGTCCACCGAAGGTGCACCGCGGCCGGCAGACCCCGGGTCACCGTAGCGCCGGACAAAACCCATGCGAGACCGACCCATGGCACGACACGCGACGGGGTCAAGCGTGACTTGGGAACATCGAAGGGGAACCCTAACCGTGCGATGTCGCGAACGATTGTGAGGGCGTCGCCAATGCACAGGCCTAGGGCGTCGGAAACTACCAACCAAACGGCCAAGGAAAACAGGAGCTGGAGCCCGCTCCTGAGGAGAGGACCCAGAGCCTGCCCCACCAGTGCGGAGAAGATCTGCGGCGCGATGTGGAGACCGAAGGGAAGGCCGTCGAACAGGAACACACGATCGGAAGTCCGAACGGCCAAGAATCGCTGGAAGCGAGGATGGAGAGGAACGAGCCAAGACACATCCTGGAGGGCCAGCGACACTACCCACGACAGAGGGCACAGGGCCAGGCGTACCAGGGGTATCGGCAGCATCCGAAACCGTGTGTGCACGATGTGCCCGTTGAGGGCCAACAAGTCCACCACCGGTCGCATCGCGTCGCAGGTCGGCGACGGAACCAGAAAGACACGGGAGAGGAAAACCGGGTGACCGGCGGTCAACTCCCTCGACGCTACCCAGCTCGGGCATGGAAGTGAACACGTGGGCCACCTCTGAAGAGATGGGCCGTTGTCGGTGACAAGAGCGGAGTGGGGGTCCGGACGTCCACCTCCAGGTGAGAACCCTCCGCGCAACCCGCCGCTCCCAACGTCCCTCGCGGCTACCGAGGGGCGCAAGGGCGAAAACAACCCGAGGGAGCACCCGAGAGGAGGGGAGCGACCCGGTACGCCCAGGCGAGAAGGAGAACAAGGAGGCCGACCCAGAGAACTACACATTGTGTTGACGTGGAGGTACCCCCGGTACGGGCCGTGCGGGCATGAGCGCCACGTTGACCTCCTCTACCCCCGCCCCCCCCCAACCTCGTCGAAAAGGGCGGGCCACCCCAACCCAAGGCCGGCGCGGGGCTGACCCCTACGAAAGGCGGCCGGAAGTGGAAGGCCGGCCAGCCCCGACACAGAGGGGATGAAAGGGGCAAGAACAGAAGTGCGAGGCGGAACCGAAGCACTGGCCAGCAACGTCCCAGTCTTGCGCCCGGGCAAGGCGGCAGCACTTGCAGCAGCACCCCGAAGAGGACCGGCAGAAGGACGGGACTGAGAAAACCCCGCGCGCGGCACAGCGCGTCGGTGCGTGACGTAAGCAGGGTCCGTAACGACACAGCACGGCGTCGTGTGGCGGAAGCAGGGGCCGCCGACAGAGAAGCGGAGCATTCCCAAGCATCCTGCGTAAAAAACCCGACGTATATAGCGCAGAGTACAACAAACCCTGACGAATAACCAAGGGGGCCGGCCGGCAGAACGAAGACCGTACCGTCGTGCGGTGCCGAGTTGCCGCGCACAAAACCGCCTTCAGCTCGGGAACCAAAGTCACCGCGAGCCGAAGGTGGACCCGCTCAACGCGGTCCAAACCCTCGCGAAGATCGCCTGGCGCAGACGCCTCGAAAAGCCGCAGGTGGTGAACAGACGGCTGGAGGGAACCTAAAGACAAGACAATAAGTCCGTCACCCTCCGTCGCAAGGGAAAAACCTTGGCGACAGAGGGCTGATCCGGGTGAGAGAAGAACGGGGTAGCAATAGAACAAAGTTCAAGAACGGGCGCGCTCATCCAGGACCAGAACGCGCCGTCCAACCCGCCGACAACAAGAGGAGGCAAAATCAGGGACGACTCCGGGGGAGGGACGGAAGGAGAGCCGTCGACGGATCGGTGTGTGAAGTCGAAGGCCTCAGCAAACCAGGCCTCCAATGGGAGAGGGTGACCGAGCATGACGGCTAAGCCAGGCGTACCGGCGTCGCACAAACCTGTCCCTTAGGAGGACAGACCCGTCAACACAGCCAGGGACCGAACAGCCGGAAGGATGTCAGTGCGGCTGAAGCCTGACCAGAGCGTAGGCCTGCAGAAGGGAGGGGGACCATAGCAGGGGTAGGTAGGGTGAGGTGCTGAGGGTGAGGCACCGCCAAGAAGGGCGAGAAGAGGGAGTCTTCCATCGACTCCAAGCGCCCGTCGAAGCGTGACACAACCCAGCCCTGCATAGCCGACAATTGATCCGAGAGAGGCTACCCCCCCCCAGATTGGTCGGCCCGCAGGGGCGAGCGTGAGCGGGAGCGAGACCCACGACACGAACCAGCAGCGTCGCGGCCCAAGGAAGGCGAGCGACGACGGTTGTGTCGCCGTTGAGGGACTCGTCCCCGATCACGAACGGCCGAGGGGGAAACAGCACCATTCCCCTCTTCCAGCGACACATCAGCTCCTGAGAAAGGGGACCCCGAAACCTCGCGAAACCCCACCGAGGCAAGAGGAGGGTACCCCCCTGGCGAGACGGTAAGGGAAGGTCAGGAAGAGAAGAATGAGGAGGAGCAGGACGACGGGAGTGGGAAGGCTGGCCGGGTGAAAGGAGGCCAGGAGCCGCGGGGGGGAAACAGAGCAAGGATCCCCGGGGCTGAGATAACAGGGCGGCCCGACACCGAGGCGGAGGAGGGAGGGACCACCACCGTGGGACGAGACCGTGAAGTAAGAATAGGCACTGAAGCAGGTGAAGTAGGAGAAGCAACGACATCCAGGCGGACCCTCCTGGACAGTGTAGGAGGAGGGAGCAGAGGGCCAGCTACAGCATGAACAACCGCGCGCGGAGAGGACAACGTAAGAGGAAGTCGTCTGGGCTGGGGAAGCGGGCGGAAGGGAGTAGAGCCCCTATCCGTAGAGGCCAGGGGAGGGCGCACAGGGGCAGAGCCGCTAACCCCGGCCTCAGGGCGAGAACCATGACGAGGGCGATGGGCGTCGTCAAGGCGATCAGGAGGACGACAAGGCGAGCGAGAGCGGGGACGGAGCCGGGGAACCCCCCGACGATGGGACGACCGGCTGCGGGACCCAGGGGAGAGGGCCCGAGCAGGGAGAGGGCCAGGTAAATGGCCGTCAGTCGGGTCAGGGATACCCAGGGCGACGCGGATCCGGTCGCCAACAAAGGCCGGGGAACGGTGGCCCACAGTCCTAATGTGGCGGAGACCATCGTCCACACCGACGGAAGGGAAGCAGGAGGCCACAGCTGCCGCCGAGGAACCAGGGCCATGGAGCAGCACAACCACCAGGGCCAGACACGTGCCACACAGAGCAGGGAGGTAGGCCGTAGAGGACACACAGAGCGAGTGGCGCAAGCAGGACTTGTGGCTCTCCAAGCACGGGGAGCGACAACCAAGGCGAAAGCAAGGCAGCCTACCTGCACTAGAAGAACACACACCATAATCAGCACGTCGAAGGAGTAAGTGGAGAGAATGTCCAAGAAGAACCAGGGAAGGAGCATGGGGAAACAGGAACACACATGCAAACAGGTATCCGTACTCACCCTAAACTGGGAGCACAGAGGTAGGTGAGGAGGGCGGCCGAGGCGGAAGAGCACTAGCAGAACCTGCAAAGATGGAGAAAGTGTTAACCACCACTCAACATCTTACATGCAGGGCCTATAACACCAGTAAAGTGCATACACCAATATAGTATCAGGCAACAAGATGACATAACAAAAGTCAATAGTGAAAGCCAACTATTACCGCAAATTTGCGGGCCAATGGAGGCATAACCGTACCGACACCACCCTCCTGCAATTTCGCGGGACCCCCCAACGATCTCCGCAAATTTGCGGGGAACCGAAATGGCCCAGAGGACCGAATCGAGCACCCCGCAAATTTGCGGGACCGGCCGAGATGGTCCGGCGCCGAAAAAGCGAGAGGAGCGTCTAGGAAATACCAAAGAGGCCCAGAAAAAAGCGTCATCTCCTTATGAACTCCAAGCGACGATGGCCATCAAGCTGAGCAGTGTCTTCCTTGATAATATCCTGACTCAACCGGTCAAGGGAGAGGCAAGGAAGACACACCAGGGGAGAGGAGGCACATCCCCTAGGAACCACCCAACCCACAGAGATAGAGCAAAGCCCATGAGGAGAAGTGGCAGGAAGGGTGGTTTGGCACAAACAGGGGCCCCCGTAGGGTACCCCAGGATTGGGCAAAAGGGTATGAAAGGATGGAGGTGAAAACAGTAAGGGAACACAAAAACCAGTAAATGAAACTGGCGAGAAAAAAGGGTGGCCTAGCCGTGAGGAGAGAATGTGTCAGGGGCGAAAAACCCTGTGGTGTGAGGGAGGGGCCCCCGTGGGGTACCCCAGGATAACACGAACCACCAAGCGCCCAGGCCCTTGAGACACAGTGAAGGCTCGAAAGGGGGGACTCGGGAATAACGCTAATAATGCAGCCGACACAAACCCTACAAACAGCACCGCCACCACGAAATCTCAGATCGTGAACCAACTGTACACCTAGGCTATGAAAATATGAAAACTCATAGGGGCATAGCAATTCCTGAATGAGAAACAAGCTAGGCTAAAATAAGCTAAAAGCTAAACTATGCCCAGACTAACAGGAAAAAAGAATATGAAAAGAGAAAGGAATGAAAACACACACGAGGAACGCCAGGCGCCCCCGTACCTTCGGTAGCTATTTCCACACGCGTCTCCATTAAACACACTGAGGAGCCCATTTACGTGTGCCCTAGATCACGTAACATCTGTCTAACAAAAAAGAAGGCCAGATAAGCCGAAACGAACCTAAACAGGGTGAATTAAAGGAGCACAACAAAAGCGACTGCATTCAATGGAGCGCGTGAAAAAATGATAACAAGAGAGGGTCGCTCATGCGCACGTTCGACAGGGATCTGCACATGACGGAACACAGGATGGGCCTTAAGCGGTAACTAAGGTAAACCCCTTTTTCTTCTCTTCTATGCTTTTTTCACCTTCGGTGGTAGTTTTGGTTAATTTTTTTTTTTTTTTTTTTTTTTTTTTTAAGAGACAATGAACGGAGGAAGGAAAAACACAGATAAAACAAAAAGGTCCATGTGCCTAAAGGCATCCTCCATTCATAAAATGTTTGTAACAACTGGATTTAAACATTTGTTGATTGTAAGTTTGTGGAAAGCAATTCGAGGGAAGTGAATTCCAAAGAGTAGTAGCTCTGGGGATAAATGAATTCTGATAAGCAGAAGTTCTGCATTGTGGAGGAGAAAGTGTAAATTCATGGGCGCTCTCAGCTGCCCTAGTTCTACGGGGAAAGATGTGGAGAGGCGGCACAATTGAAGCAAGTTCCTCGGAACAATTGCTGTGAAAATATCTGTAGAATAATGCAAGGGATGCAACGTTTCTTCGTATGGCTAATGTAGGAAGGTCCTGTGTGATTGCAGGGTTATTGATTAATCTAATAGCTTTATTTTGAATTTTGTCCAACTGCCTCAATGCAACCACTCCACTTCCACCCCACAGAGGTGAACAGTAATCCATCTGAGAGCGCACATGACTTTTATATATTACGGCCAACTGCTCGTCAGTGAAGAATTCTCGAACTCTGTACAGGAGTCCCAGTTTTTTAGAGGCATTCTTAGCAATGCTTCTAACATAATGTGTCCAGCTCAAGTTAGTAGTTAATGTTACACCGAGAATGTCAATACTAGGGGAAGTGGGAATATTTACATCATTAAAAAATATATGGGAGTCAGTGAGATTCTGTCGGTTAGAAAATTGAATGTACTTGGTTTTCTGTGCATTAAAGGAAACTAGATTCTCTTGTCCCCATTCATTAATTCTAGAAAGGTCCCGGTTCAGAGAAATTGCAGTGTTTATTTTTGAATTTATAAGATCGGGTTGGGTGAAAGAATTGGTAAATGTGAAGGAACTGTGGAGTGTTGAGTCATCTGCGTAGGAATGTATTGGATTATGAGTGGTAGATATGAGATCATTGATATGAATGAGGAACAGAGTTGGGGCCAAAACTGATCCCTGGGGAACACCAGCATTTATTGAGTGAAATTGAGAATAAAGGCCATCTACCATTACACGTATTTTTCTGTTATGAAGATAAGAAGAAATTAGTGGAACTAATGATGCAAGGCCGTAGTGTGACATCTTCGACAATAAGGATTGATGCCAGACTCTATCAAATGCCTTTGATATATCCAGTGCTATTGTATGTGTTTCACCATGTTGGTCTGTAGCTTGGTTGATTTGATGCGTAAGAAGGCAAAGAATGTCTGCAGTTGATCGACATCGTCTAAAACCATATTGCCTATCACTGATTAATTTATTATTCTCCAGATGCTTAATTATGTGATTATTTAATATAATTTCAAAAACTTTGCCAAGAGTGGAAGTTATAGCTATTGGTCTGTAGTTTGATGGATCTGAAGAGGCACCTTTTTTAGGAACTGGATGGATGTTTGCTTCTTTCCAGGGTACTGGGAAGCATGAGGTATGAGTACACAGACGGAAAAATTTTGCCAATACAGGAGCGAGCACCAAGGAGCAATTCTTAAGTACTATTGGAGGAATTTCATCTGGACCAGGAGCCTTATCTACTGAGAGATTCTGCAAAATAGTTTTGACATGTCTGGTGTGGATCTTAAGTGAGGGAATTTCAGGTGAATTAAAATTAAGTACAGGGACATCTTGATTTATGTCATCTAAGGTTGAGTTGGTGGAGAAAATATCTGCAAGAAGGTTAGCTTTACCTCGTGGGTCACTTACAAGATTGCCAGTCGGAGATTTTAATGGTGGAATGGATGAAGCAGTAGTGAAGTTGGATTTGAATGAGTTAAGAGTAGACCAAAATATTTTGTTATCATTTGGATTATTTAGAAGTTTATTTGCCTGCTTATGGAGAAAGTTTGATTTAGTTAGGTTTAATACAGTTTTGGCATGATTTCTGATGTTTCTAAAGTAATTAAAGGCTTCATGTGTTTTTGATCTTGTGTATGCATTGTAGGCTATTGCTTTTTGTTCAGTTACTCTAGCACAATTATGGTCAAACCATTTAGGTGAATTAGATCTTTTACTGTACTTTTGATGAGGAATAAAAGTTTCCATTCCAATTTTTACAAAATCTTGTATGTGGCTCAAGGTGGAGTGTGCATCATTAGAAAAGAAAGAGGTCCAGGGAATATCAATAAAGAAACCTTGAAGACCCTCCCAGTCTGTACAACGTCTCCTAGAGCAAGATAAGGAGTAGACTCTAGACGTTTTCTTTTTAACCGCGGTTGGAATGACGACATAGCAGTCAAAATAGACAAGTCGTCATTGCAATTAGGTTAATAGCCTTGACGTTGGATTTGCCAAGACTACTAACAAATAGAGCCTTCATTATCGTTTATGTACGAGGGTCCCAGGTTAATAAAGTGGTAAATGGCTACACAGAATACAGTTAAATACCCATCATACTCAAATGGTGCATCATGTCACAATAACCAAACAGAAATCAAATTGGACTAACCCATCCAACATGGCGGCCGGTGGGAAGGAAGGATCATGGCTCGTGGAGTAAACAACCTTGGCTTCCACCATGCTCGCTCTTTTCACCCCCGCTGCCGCACCTCGTGATGGGTCCTTTGCTGTGTCTCTTTCTCTACCTTGGACTGTATTTCCTCTTGTAGATTGTGTAGCGTTTTCTTTTGGTTTTCTTGGTACGCTTTCTTGAGTTGAGTTCTCCTTTGTTTTTCTTGCTGCGTTTTCACTTGTAGTTCGTGCTGCTCTGTCTGTTGGATATTCTACAAAACTATCTCTTGTATTGCGTCCTATATTGTCAGTTGTAGTTTCTATTGAGTGTTTGGCAGTGCTTTCAGGTTTACTGTTTGTTATGCTAGTGACTGTATGTCTCCCAGTATTTTCTGAAGTAAATGCTGACTCTCTTTCTAAATTTGCTGCCGTTCTTTCTGATAAATCTTCTGCTGTGTATTCCGTGTCATCTGCTGCTGCTGCTGCTGCTTCTACGCTACCCTCGCCTGATAAACACTGGCAGTACCTTCAATAATTAAAGAAACACATACGTTAGCATTCTCGGTACAGTAGTCATACACTTTGGTCATAAATAAAGTTTCAATGAGAGTTAGTTTATAATGAATTAGGTATCCTCTAGTCACTGAGAAATAAGTACAGTACTGTACTTGAATTTATTGTTCAGGATAATTAAAGACTGATAAAAATCTCATTACACAATTACTGTAATTCAGCTTGAATTGAATTTATTGTACAGTATCACTTTAGATGCATTTTTTTTACCACCATGCACTCTCTGCTCAATAGCTAGGCTAGGGTGGCTTCCCTGATGTATCAGGGACTTCAGTGAACAGTTGCCACAGATTGGTAGATCGTACCATCCACCACAGCACTGGTGTCTGCCAAATAGCACACTGGCTGGCCCGAGACTAACCCCAGACCTCACGGTTTACAGGCGAGTGCTCTAACAACCGCGCTACGCCCTGTGGCAACTTTAGCAAACTAAAAATATATTCTATAATTTCATCTGCACTATAACATCTATATTTGATAGCAGACATACATACCTGAGTACTGTAATAATTTTTATCCATGTATAATTTACAGAACTATGCATGTTAGTAACTGCAATTAACTTTGCAATTATAACATCTATAATCGTGAAATGTTGTAATTGTATTTGGCTAAGTAAACTGATTTGATCTATCTATCTATCTATTGCCTGACGCCGTGATCCCCGAAGGGGTGGCCAAACTAATTTGATTGATTGATAAATAGTAGCCAGTAAATCTGTTGGCTGTCTGTGTGTCACCTGGAGTGCCTGGCGCGGTAAGAAGTGGAGTTATATTGTCGTGGGTTATGGTGGGGGCAGGTAGTAGTGGTGGTGGTGGTGGTGGGGTCCTCAGGTAGTACTACACTAGTAACAGTAGTACGTGTAGTAGTAGTAGTGGTGTCCTCACCGGGGCTGCTGCTTAAAGATGAACCTGACGACACCACAACAACCAATTAGTTAAGCTTAAAGATGTACACTCGGTCAAAGAAGTATCTGCACTCCTATGCTGATCATCTGGTGTGTACAGCTCAGTAGGGTTGGCAGAGGTGCCAAACCTATCAAGCTGTACACACCATAGGGGAGGTGTGGCAGAATGGTCTTGCCACTGGACTGGTAATCCAATGGACCCGGGTTCGAATCCCAATATGTCAATGGGAAGATATTATTGGGATGGAATTTGTGCTGTACCTAGTTTCAGTGCATTACCACAGCACACCAAAATGCCGAAAAAATACCCTCATTGTTCCCTGATTAAATAGCATTGTATGAATATTCCTATATTCAAAATATGTTACAGGGGGGCAATGCCTAGTGAGTTAATTGCTCAATAGGTGGCGTTCTGAGAGTGAGGGTCAGAGTGTGGGGAGTGAGACGGTGAAACGCAGAGGCGGAGCAGCTTCAGAAGATGGGGTTGCTTCGAGCCGGGGTGCTTCGCATGTCTCACTCCCTAGACTGGAACAAGACCTCACGGGCCTCCCCGTGTTCAGCGAAGTAGTGTAAAGGCTCTCAGCCTATGCCCGAGAGGGAGTAGTTGGAATATAGGAAAAAAAAAAAAAAAAAAAAAAAAAAAAAAAATCAGCGTAGGGGTGCAGATACTTTTTTGACCGAGTGTACCATACAACACCACAACAATGAGTTAGTTAAGCTTAAAGATGTACTGGTACCTGACGACATGACAACAACCAGATAGTTAGCAGCAAATCCTTATATTCCCACTTACAGGTGTGCGGAAAGTCCAGTTAATTAATGGAAGACTTATTATATTTTAGCTATGGACAATAAATTTTTTCCATTTTAGTGTACCTGAGTAAGCTTCCTGTGGTGGTGTGAGTTGGTCGTCCCTCTGAGTGTCCTCCTCCTGTTCCTCTTCCTCCTCCTCCTCCTCAGCAGGCACCTCTAGGCTGCTGAGCGGCCTGGCTGCTGACCCCTGCCGGCTGCTGGCTGAGTGGACCAGTAGGCTGCTGCGGATGCCGGCTGAACGCACTAAAAGGTTGGTGCGGCTACCTGAGCGAGCGCTGGTATTGTGTAGAGGCAGAGAGAGTGCGGCCCTGAAATACAATTAAGGAAGACAATTATGTTACCCTCCCTACGAGGGGTGGCGCTGCTCGGTGCCACTGCAAGCGAGGTGAACTCTTCAATCATGAGGAGATATAACAACGCCCTCAACTATAGCCTACTCTATTTTTTTCCAGCTGACGGTAAATTGGTATGTCTTCAGCTTGATTAATAAGCTTTTATGGAGCTTTGTAGTGAAATATGTTGATAATTATGAAAAATTGGCACTAATATGAAGCAGACACATGGTAGTTTCTTATATTTCCGTTAGCTTTAGAAAAATCAGTTGCTAAGGGATTCAATTTACCGTCAGTTGAAAAGAAACAGATTATAGGTAACCTTTGAATATGATACAACAGATTTGACTAATTGTTATACTCTTGAAAGCATGACTGACCTGGGACAGACGATGGGAGTGCCCGGGCGGGAGGTGGCGGGCGGGAGACCGGCGGGCACAACTGACGGTGGATCCAGGGGGCGGGCGGGAGGAGCACTTGGGGCACGTTAGTTCACCCACGGCTGGGACAGGAGGGGGGTGTGTGGGCACGGAGGGAGTCGGGGTAGTAATGTCAGATAGGACCAGGAGTAAGTTAGTTAAAATAGGACTTCAGAGGCGTAATGTCAGATAGGACCAGGAGTTAGTAAGTTAAAATAGGACTACAGAGGCTATCAACCCTTCTGGATGATTAAGCCCGCACACTGTAAGTCAAGAATACCGTCAGGACGGGTAGGCCCTTTTCCGAGAACCCCAGTCTCTTGACCAGGAGGAATTAAGGATAGTTAGGTCAGTCAAAACTGGAGGGATTGGAGTAAATCAGGTCAATTAGTTCAGGAGCAGGTGGTTTTAAGGTTATCAAGGCTAGCTCAGGTTAATTAGTTCAGGAGCTGGTGGTTTAAAGATAATCCAGACTAGCTCAGGTCAATTAGTTTAGGAGATGGTGGTTTCAAGGCCAGCTGGGGCTAAGTGGCAATTGCGAGGAACTAGAGATTGTGTGGTTAGTCAGATTGGTAGGGATTAGAGAGACAGGCAAACTAATTCAGGGGTAGGAGGGATTAAGATGGGTCATGTCAGCCGAGGTAGATAATGAAAGAGGGATTAGCTGTTAGGCCGAGGAGGCTTGAAATTGATTTATCCTTTCAATCTGAGGTCAATGTTAAGTCAAATAAAGTTTTTGACAGATTAAATAGAACTTCTCGTAGTTGAAGGGACGAGCAAGGGATAGCGTATGTTAATTCTGGCATAAATTAACTAGCAGGAAAGAGATTCAAAGGCATTGTAGGCTAATCATGAAAAATTTAGGTAAGTTTCGCTTGAAGTTGGGGTGAGAAGGCACAAGTGAGGGGAAGGCAGCTTAGTTGAGGTCATGAGGTCAGGTCAGGTCAAGGCTCAGCTATCCTCCACATAGCTGAAAAAAGAACAAGAGGGTCAGAATGTGATTAAAATCTCTATAAAGGATGGGTCTTTTGTATTATATAGTGGCCAAAACATCACTATAGGTAGCACCAACGAACTTGACAATATTCTTGATCCCTGACTTCTCTGTAACTCAAAAGGGCTGTAAATAACCACAACTATTTCCTGGTGGACTCTTCCCAAATGATAGAAACGTCAGCCTGATTGCTTTCATTCATTTTGAGTTATAAGAAGTAAGGGGGTCAAGATTATAGTCATGTTCGCTGGCGCTATCTTTAGTACAAGTTTGTGGAAGGTCAATGTACTAAAATACTAAATAAATGAACAAAATCGACCAGAAAGTGAACCATCCCCCCTTAATTTTCTTTTATGCTTCAACACATTTGCTTATTATGATATTATTATTGCCCTTTTGTACAGTCTAAGCATTTGACCACTCGCGAGTTTCTGGCCATAAGGATGTTGGAGCTGTAGGCATCGATATTTAACATAATTTTTAGGTTAAATACGGTTGTGGTGCATCATATAAATACATACAAATTTCTACCAAAAAATTTACAGATTTATCTTGAAGGGGGGTCTAGGGGGTTTATTTTTTATGCTTGATGGAGGTCTAGGGAGGAAACTAGAAAAATAATATATAAATGAAAAAAATAGACTAAATAGTGAACCATCCCCCTTTAAGGTTGCAATATACAGAATTGGTTACAATGGCAGCATGCGTGAGAGTCCAGAGAAAAGCTTGGAATATATGGCGTCTTGTACCATATAACGCGAGTGGTTTAAACCCCATATTTGTTTGTTTTCTATGTGAGTGAGGGAGACAAAAAAAAACAAAAACATTCTATGTGAGTGAGGGAGACAAAAATTTGTTTGTTTTCTATGTGAGTGAGGGAGACAAAAATGTGTTTGTTTTCTATGTGAGTGAGGGAGACAAACATTTGTTTGTTTTCTATGTGAGTGAGGGAGACAAAAAGCAGAACTGCCTGTAGCGAGTGCCTCCCTAACGCGAGTGGTTTAACCCTTAAAGAGCGGCGCTCGACTTAAGTCGTGCACCAATTTGTAGCAAGTTAGGAGCATTATTAAGGCTTTTAAAGGGTTAAAATCGAGTGCAAATGGCCGGGAGAGCAGCGGGTCAGACAGCCGACTCCCAGGGCTTACCGCCGCCCATTAATTCATGTTCCCTGTGTTCTCGAGAGGCTGGCAGTGTAGCCAGTAGTGAGCATAGCTGGGAAAAATATACCGATATATGCTAAATTTCCATGTTCGTGGCACCACTGCAAGAGAACCACGAGTGCTACGTAGATCGTTCTGGTCTCATTTTGAAGCTTGTAGTGCCTATTTTTTTGCTAAATAATTTTTTTTCATGAAGTGTGGGGATCGGTTTTTACACCATACCCGAAAGAGGATTTATGGAGCTCCGATCTTACTCTCAACCATCTGAACAATTTAACCAGCACACCTAAACTTCGTTAAATGCGGAAATAGCCTCACGAAAATATCATGCCCTGGTGGGGGCACGAACTCTCGACCCTTGGGTGTGAGGCAGGCACCTTACCAGTTAGACCAATAGAGTTATCCCACTTGGCCTGTTCGGCTCAGGGTATTTCCGCATCCGAGGTCTGTTTAGGCTAGCCTATTTTCACTGACTTTACACTACTTCACCTTCCGGGAAGCGAAAGCTCCGAACAGAGAGGAACGAACAGAGAGGAACAAGCTTGAGCCGAATCGACCGAGAGTCCGTCAGAGAGATGAACGGGAATGGTGAGTCAACTTCACTGAGCGATGCTACATGCACCTACAAACTGCCCAGTTGGCAACTCGCTTGGGCGGCTGGCAACTCCACAACTCAACCCAATCGAGTCTCACAACACTCCCTGCTCTCTCCTATCCTCTTCCTTGTCCTGTCCTTGTCCTGTGAAAGTAGGCTAGCCTAAAAAGACCTCGGATGCGGAAATACCCTGAGCCGAACAGGCCAAGTGGGATATCTCTATTGGTCTAACTGGTAAGGTGTCTGCCTCACACCCAAGGGTCGAGAGTTCGTGCCCCCACCAGGGCTTGATATTTTCGTGAGGCTATTTCCGCATTTAACGAAGTTTAGGTGTGTTGGTAAAATTGTTCAGATGGTTGAGAGTAAGATCGGAGCTCCATTAATCTTCTTTCGGGTATGGTGTAAAAACCGATCCCCACAGCAGATGCTTGATTTATCATGCAGGAGGGCCTGAATATGCCCAAATGAGCCCAAAACACCCCGCTAGACAAGGGTTAAACCCCATATTTGTTTGTTTTCTATGCGAGTGAGGGAGACAAAAAGCAGAACTGCCTGTAGCAAGTGCCTCCCCCATAGTTGAAAAAGTGACAGGCCCAAAATCAAGGGACATTCGAGCCAAAATGCCTGGACACACGGAGTTTGAAGCAATTTAAGTCATATGAGGAGGGAAAGACTGATTCTGGGAGAGAGTTCCAGAGCTCAGCAGTTGAATAGAAGAAAGTCTGAGAGTAACGTTTCACTCTTGGGTTGGAGAGTTGCACAGAGTAGGGGTGGGATTGTGTTGCAAGACGGGTACCACGTACCCTATGTAGAGGAGGTGGTATAGACTGGGAGAGCTCTGTGGAACACTGATTATTGTAGTAGCAATAGAATAGCGAGAGATGCAACATTGCGGCGAAGAGAGTTAGTGAGTGGGCGGGAATTAATGATACGAAAGACCTTATGGATAGAAACCGAAGGAGGGTAGTTTAGAA
The DNA here is from genome assembly GCA_032716605.1 of Paralithodes platypus. NCBI lineage: Eukaryota > Metazoa > Arthropoda > Malacostraca > Decapoda > Lithodidae > Paralithodes > Paralithodes platypus. The sequence goes on along the minus strand of CM064561.1, from coordinate 20,889,400 downwards.
ATTAAAGATTTGTGCCAGACTCTATCGAAAGCCTTCGATATGTCTAGCGCAATAGAAAAGGTCTCACCAAAGTCTGGCAAAGTCTGTTAGATTTTATTGTAGCATTAAATTAGAAGATTTTATGCATTTTACGAAGGATCTGTGGTAGTAAAAAGGATTAAGTGAGATAGTTCGAAGTCTGTTAAAAAAAACGACCCATTTCCCCAACATTTCTGACCCCGACTGGTACAGCCATCATGAGGACCTATAACCCATTTTAGTACCGGGAACATTGTATTTATTATATTCTGGCAACTAATAGACTATTTTACGTAGCTTAGGAAAGACAGGTACCAATTATAATGCTACAGACCCCTTCTGTACCAGGACGTCTTTTTCATTTTACTCTAGCTATATTTAGAGGATTTTGTGCAGTTTAATTAAGGGGAGATTTCCACTAGAGGGATTTTTTTCTTTACCCCTTCCTCCCTTATGTTTAGCCCCATTGCTTTTGAAGTTTTAAGACGTTCGCCCCATTAGTTGGGCGATTTTAAGAAGTTTCACCCCATTTATGTCACTTTTAAGACATTTCGTCCCATTTAGGTGTCGATTTTTTCCTGGCGAGCGATAGCGAGCCTGTAATTTAAGAGGAACCGGCCTTCGGCCGGGTAATTTTTCTACCAAAAAATGTACAAATTTATCTTGAAAGGGGGTAAAGGGGGTGTAATTTTAAGCTTGATGGAAGTCTAGGAAACACACTAAAAACCTCCCCTTAAGAAGTATCTGTGGTAATAATGAGGGTTAAGTGAGATAGTTCGAAACCTGTTAATTGACCACTTGCGAGTTTCGTTCTATAAGGAAGTTGGAGTTTTAGACATCGATATTAAACAGAATTACTAGCTAAAATACGGTTATAGTTGATTTATACATACATAGAATCCAATTCAACATATCGGTACTCTTTATCCATCAGAAACCTACAATATTGTTTCATTTGTGTTTACTATCGATGTCTACGGCTCCAACTTCCTTATAGCCTGAAACTCGCAAGTGGTCAATTGCTGAAGGCCCTTTTGAAATGAAACCGTCTAAAAAAAGCCATATTAAAGTTAAAAGGACGACGTCGGTACAGAAGGGGTTAATGTAGCTAGAATAAAGCATAACACACGTCGCTGGTACAGAAGGGGTTAATGTAGCTAGAATAAAGCATAACACACGTCGCTGGTACAGAAGGGGTTAATGTAGCTAGAATAAAGCATAACACACGTCGCTGGTACAGAAGGGGTTAATGTAGCTAGAATAAAGCATAACACACGTCGCTGGTACAGAAGGGGTTAATGTAGCTAGAATAAAGCATAACACACGTCGCTGGTACAGAAGGGTTAATGTAGCTAGAATAAAGCATAACACACGTCGCTGGTACAGAAGGGGTTAATGTAGCTAGAATAAAGCATAACACACGTCGCTGGTACAGAAGGGGTTAATGTAGCTAGAATAAAGCATAACACACGTCGCTGGTACAGAGAGGGGTAAGGATATAAACACGAACTTGGTCCGTCGTATTCCAGGAAAGGCTTTGGGTACTTACTTGTTCCTTGTGTTTAGGGCAAGTTTTTAGTTTGTTTCCTAGACTTCCATCAAGCTTCAAATTACACCCGCAAGACTCCCTTTCAAGATAAATTTGTACATTAGTTTGGCGATTTTAAGACCTTTAGCCCCCTTTATTTGTCAATATTAAGACCTTTCGTACTTTTAACGTCTCGATTTTTTTCCTAGCAAACGATGGTGAGCCTATAATTTTGGAAGAACCGGCCTTTGGCCGTGAGAGAGAGAGAGAGAGAGAGAGAGAGAGAGAGAGAGAGAGAGAGAGAGAGAGAGAGAGAGAGAGAGAGAGAGAGAGTTGATTAAAGCGAGATTAAGGCTGTCTGTGGTTGTTAACCTCAGCTGGGATTCAAACCGCGGACAGCCCACAATTTAATCAACTACTCCACGACATGAAGCACACTGTGCTTTTGTTTATTAAAGCATGGAATGTCGTCCTGACAGTCTGTGGTTCGAATCCCGGCTGAGGGTAACAAAATTTATTCGTGTAACTCACGTGTATTTGTGATATATATATATATATTATATGTAGAAATTAGCAACAATCTGGACTAATTACCCCCCACAGTAAGATTTAGGACCCAGCCCCTATTACCTCCCCACCATAATAACACAATTACCATCACTTACACAATTACCCCTCGTTAACCATCAATAATGTATAATATACAGGCGGAGGGAGGGAGGGAGGGAGGGAGGGAGGGAGGGAAGGAGGGAGGGAGGGAGGGAAGAAGGGAGGGAGGGAGGGAGGGGCCGCAGACTTTATATTCTAGGTGGAGGGAAGCTATTAGTTGTTGTTGTTGTTGTTGTTGTTTATTGAATTTTTTTTTCTGGACCCCTTCTCCCTTCTATTAGTTTTGATATTTTAAGACGTTCGACCGATTAGTTAGGCTATTTTAAGATCTTTCACTCCATTTCCTTCTAAATATTAAGACCTTTCGTGCCGTTAAGATGTTGATTATTTCCTGACGAGCGATAGCAAACCAGCATTTTAGGAGGAGCCGGGAGCGTTTTTATACCGAAAAATGCATAAAGTTATCTCGAAGGGGGATCTTGAGGGTATTTGTTTAAGCTGATGGAGGTCTAGGGAGGAAACTCACAAAATATAATAATAAATACAAGAACAAATAAACCGAAAACCTACCCTTAAGGGGTGGGGTGGGGGGGGGGGGGGGACCTGCTTTTTGTTATTTCTGTCCTTTTCTCTCTTTCTCTGGCTTGTATCCATTCAGCCAACTATTTTAAGACGTTTATTCCCATCCAGGTGTCGATTTCTTCCTGGCGAGCGATAGCGTGCCAGCTTTATATGAAGAAATTCAGCTTCGCCGGAGACATTTTTCTATCGAAAAATGTACAAATTTAGCCTGCTGTCAAACAAAAATAAAAAATATGGCTCGCTACCGCTCACCAGTAAAAACTTGACACCTGGATGGGGATAAACGTCTTAAAACAGTAGGCTGAATGGGGCCAAATGGATACAAGCCAGAGAAAGATAGAAAAGGACAGAACAAAAACAGGTCACCCCCCTTAACCCTTTCTGTATACCACGACGCGTTCTCCCATTTCACGATTGTGTACGGATTAGGAAGGACCTGTCTGATTTAAACAAAAAAATAGCTAATTCAATTGACCACTTGCGAGTTTCAGGCTATAAGGAAGTTGAAGCTTTATACATCGATATATAACACAATTACCAGCTAAAAGATGGTTGGGCAAGAATGTAGTTACCGGGTGTACCGCCCGTCTTGTTTACACTACGCGGACGCTCACCATCATGTTCCCGTCTATTTTGACTGCCTTTGGATACAAAAATACATTACCCTAACCAAACAACCTAACCTAACCTAATCTAGTAGTATAGATTTATAAGTATTTATTTTATTATAAGTATTTATAGATGATTTATGTTTTTTTTTTTTTTTTTTTTTTTTTTTTTTTTTTTTTTTTTTAAGGAGACAATGAACGGAGGAAGGAAAAACACAGATAAAACAAAAAGGTCCATGTGCCTAAAGGCATCCTCCATTCATAAAATGTTTGTAACAACTGGATTTAAACATTTGTAGATTGTAAGTTTGTGGAAAGCAATTCGAGGGAAGTGAATTCCAAAGAGTAGTAGCTCTGGGGATAAATTAATT
>CM064561.1:20750684-20880684 GCA_032716605.1 Paralithodes platypus | reverse complement strand
ATAACGCCCATCCCCCTTAACCAATAAATACGCCCATCCCCCCTTAACCAATAAATACGCCCATCCCCCCTTAACCAATAAATACGCCCATCCCCCCTTAACCAATACATACGCGCCCATCCCCCCTTAACCAATAAATACGTACATCTCCCTTAACCAATAAATACGCCCATCCCCCCTTAACCAATAAATACGCCCATCCCCTCTTAACCAATAAATACGCCCATCCCCCCTTAACCAATAAATACGCCCATCCCCCCTTAACCAATAAATACGCCCATCCCCCCTTAACCAATAAATACGCCCATCCCCCCCTTAACCAATAAATACGCCCATCCCTCCCTTAATCCAATAAATACGCCCATCCCCCCCTTAATCCAATAAATACGCCCATCCCCCCTAATCCAATAAATACGCCCATCCCCCCTTAACCAATAAATACGCCCATCCCCCTTAACCAATAAATACGCCCATCCCCCCTTAACGACCAATGAATACGCCCATCCCCGTTAACAATCAATAAATACGCCCATCCCCCCTTAACCAATAAATACCCCCATCCCCCCCTTAACCAATAAATACGCCATCCCCCCTTAACCAATAAATACGCCCATCCCCCTTAACCAATAAATACACCCTCCCCCCTTAACCATAAATACGCCCTCCCCCCTTAACCAATAATACGCCCATCCCCCCCTTAACCAATAAGTATGTCCATCCCCCCTTAACCACTAAGTATGTCCATCCCCCCCTTAACCACTAAGTATGTCCATCCCCCCCTTAACCAATAAATACACCCATCCCCCCTTAACCAATAATACGCCCATCCCCCCTTAACCAATAAATACGCCCATCCCCCCTTAACCCAATACGCCCATCCCCCTTAACCAATAAATACGCCCATCCCCCCTTAACCATAAATACTCCCATCCCCCCTTAACCAATAAATACGCCCATCCCCCCTTAACCAATAAATACGCCCATCCCCCCTTAACCAATAAATACGCCCATCCCCCCTTAACCAATAAATACGCCCATCCCCCCCTTAACCAATAAATACGCCCATCCCCCCTTAACCCTTAAAACCCTTTAAAAAAAAAAAAAAAAAACGGAGAGGAGTGTTTTTAGAGTCATCCCCCGCGTTTAAAACAGTAGTGTGCTATTATGTACTACTGACATTTGTGTACATCGATCGGCCTTAGACAGCGTATCGATCGGCACCCGTTTGTTCGGAGCCAAGGGTATTGTAATCACCCAGCGCGTACACTTAAGGGGGGGTGACCTGCTTTTTGTTATTTCTGTCCTTTTCTCTCTTTCTCTGGCTTGTATCCATTCGGCCCCATTCAGCCAACTATTTTAAGACGTTTATCCCCATCTAGGTGTCGATTTCTTCCTGGCGAGCGATAGCGAACCAGCATTATATGAAGAAATCCGGCTTCGCCGGAGACATTTTTCTATCGAAAAATGTACAAATTTAGCTTGCTGTCAAACAAAAATAAAAAATATGCTGGCTCGCTACCGCTCACCAGTAAAAAATTGACACCTGGATGGGGATAAACGTCTTAAAACAATAGGCTGAATGGGGCCAAATGGATACAAGCCAGAGAAAGATAGAAAAGGACAGAACAAAAACAGGTCACCCCCCTTAAGGGAGCTCAGACGGTATTGTGCAGCATAATTTACTGGTTCGGCTCAATGGTTTAAGGAGGGGGTTTAGTTTGCTCTCTAAACCGCCATCAAACTTTTTAAAAAAATACACCCACAAGACCCCCCTTCGATATAAATTTGCACATTTTTCGGTAGAAAATAATACACGTCGCTGGTACAGTCGGCTTAATAAGTCATGGCTCGGCACCATGTATATTTTGATCAATAATTGGTATCAGCAATGTCTAAAACTTGATTTATTCGTTTTGAGTGAGATATACTGTACAAACATGTTCCTATACACCCTACCCACTCTATTCAACAGCTGACAGACATAAATATAGCACAGAGCGAGCCAAACGTAACGACAGCTGAGACAGGACTTATTAGCGCGACCGTACTCAAAGGTTTAACCACTTTATTACCGGCGACGCGTTTTAGTTATTGTCTAGCTATATTTAGAGGAGGTTGTGCAGTTTAAGAAGGATCTGTGGTAGTAAAAAGGGTTAAGTGAGATAGTTCGAAGCCTGTTAGTTGCTGCACGCCCTTCACACAATATAAAGCGTCTAATACTAGCGTCTAATACTAGCCACAATATAATATAACGCACGTCCCTGGTACTCAAAGGGTTAAAAATAGCCTTGGAAATAAGTATAGGGCGTCTGGGTCTTGTCTGGAAGTGTTTGCGTAAATTAGCCATGTACTAGTCAATCAGGAATTCTAGGCAAAAGTCAATCAGTACATTTGCGTCTAAGGTTAAGGGGAGGTTTTTAGTTTGCTCCCTAGACCTCCAACAAGTTCAAAACTACACCCCCGAAAACCCCTTTTAAGATAAATTTCTACATTTTTCGGTAGAACAAATTTCCGGCCAAAGGCCGGTTCCTTCTAAAATAACAGGCTCGCTTTCGCTCGCCAGGAAAAAATTGACACTTAAATGGCAGGAAAGGTCTGAATATTAACAAATGGGGCGAAAGGTCTCAATACCGCCAAAGTAATGGAGCGAACCTCTTAAAATCTCAAAGCTAATGGGACTAAACATGAGGGAGGTGTTTGGGTTAAATTATCCATGTACTAGTCAATCAGGAATTCTAGGCCAAAGTCAATCAGTATATATACTTTACGTCGGAGTTTAAGGGGAGATTTCCACCTGGAGGATTTTTTTCTGGACCCCTTTCTCCCTCATGGTTAGCCCCATTGCTTTTGAGATTTTAAGACCTTTGTCCTAGTAGTTTGGATATTTTAAGACATTTTGCCCCATTTCTGTCAATTTTAAGACCTTTCGTGCCGTTAAGGTGTTGATTTTTTCCTGGCAAGCGATAGCGAGCCTGCAATTTAAGAGCAACCGGCCTCCGGCCGGGAAATTTTCTACCGAAAAATGTACAAATTTATCTTGAAAGGGGGTCTACGGGGTGTAATTTTAAGCTTGATGAAAAAGTAGGGAACAAACTAAATACCTCCCCTTAACCCCTTCAGTACCATGATGCCTTTTTTTTATCCGATTCTGGCTACTATTAGACGATTTAATTCAGCGTAGGAAGGAACCCTAGCAATTATAAGGCTTCAGTATATCTCAACCAACCCTTTCAATTACCGGTACTGCAAATCCTTCCAAAACTGTGAGTTAAATATAGCACACGTCGCTGGTACTCAATGGGTTAACCCCTTCAGCGCCATGACGACTTTATACCTTGGATTCTGGCAAAAATGAGATGGGTTTATGCAGTTCAAGAAGGACCGGTGGGACTAAGAGGGTTTATGGAGTTCGTATTTACCCATTGGAGTCGTAGAGGTAGATAATACACTAAAGAATATCGTCTAATGGTAACCAGAATATGATGAAAATTACGTCAATAATAACTATATATATATAATTAACTATATAAAAAAAGTTTTTGAATGAACCAAATACCCCCCCCCCCCTCCGCTCAATATATCGGACGGAAAGTAACTTAAACAAACCTCACCACTAAATTTAACACACAGCGTTGACAAAGACTGTTATATAATGCAAACAGTGACCTTTAGTGCGGCATTTATCGTGTCTAATCCCGGAGTGGTTGGTTCGAGCGCCCCCCTCCCTCCATACACACACGCCCCATACACACGCACACACACACACACACACATCCACCCACAGAGACAGACACACACAACACCCACAACAGAAACATACAGACACACACACAGAGACAGACACACACAACACCCACAACAGAAACACACACACACACACACACACACACACACACACACAACACCCACACCCACAACAGAAACATACAGACACACACACACACACACCACAGAGACAGACACACACAACACCCACACCCACAACAGAAACATACAGACACACACACAACACCCACAACAGAAACACACACACACACAGACACACACAACACCCACACCCACAACAGAAACATACAGACACACACACACACACACACACAAAGACAGACACACACAACACCCACACACACAACAGAAACACAGAAACACACACACAGAGACAGACACACCCACACCCACAACAGAAACATACAGACACCCACACCCACACCCACACACAAAGCCATCAAAACAATCCCTGGCTGAACCGCTACCACACCTACAGTACAGTGTTAATATTGACAATGAAATGTGGCGAAAGGTCTATAAAAGGCCTAAGTAATGGGCTAAACATCATAACATCTGAAAACTAATGGGACTAAACATGAGGGAGAAAGGGGACCAGAAAAACGACCCATTCCCCTTAATAGTGTATGGGAGAGAGAGAGAGAGAGAGAGTCCTTTTTTATGTGTGTGCGCTTGTGTGTTCTTTTCTATGTTTATGTGTTTAGTTTGTGCGTGTGTTTGTGTGTCTGTGTGTGTTTAAGATCTTACCATTAGAGTAATTTAATAATTTACCTGTGTCACCTGTGTGTTTGTGTGTGTGTACCTTTGAGAGAGAGAGAGAGAGAGAGAGAGAGAGAGAGAGAGAGAGAGAGAGAGAGAGAGAGAGAGAGAGAGAGAGAGAGAGAGAGAGAGAGAGAGAGAGAGAGAGAGAGAGAGAGAGAGAGAGAGAGAGAGAGATAGAGAGAGAACGAGAGAGAGAGAGAGAGAGAGAGAGAGAGAGAGTCCTAAGTGTGTAATAAATGAGGAGTACCAGTACCGAGAATCCATGGTGAATCAACCCGCTCCACCACACGTGACACTATACCTTCAAAACTACCTACAGACTCATACATACAAAATCGTAGTCATGTACAGTCGGCCTAATACGTGATGTCGATAAGTATATTTCGATCAATAATTGGTATCAGCAATGTCTAAAACTTGATGTATTCGTTTGAAGTGAGATATACAGGCATGTGTCTACACTTACCCACCCTATTCAACATATGACAGACATTAATACAGCATCAAGCGAGCCAAACGTAATGACAGCTGAGACGTGACTTATAAGCGCCACTGTACGGTGGCGCTAATAAGTCCTCCCGGGATTCGAACTCGGGACACCACATCCCGAACATAAGCATCTAACCGTCAAACCCCAATGCACTTTAATAAACTAATAAAAACATATGCTCGGGACACCACATCCCGAACATAAGCATCTAAACCATTACACCACCAACTCAATACCAGATTGTTTGGTCTTCTAACCCTTTGAGGATTATGACGCATTTTAACAGTTATTCTGGCTATCATTAGATGATTTTATACAGCTTAGGAAGGACCTGTGGGAATTATATGGGTAAAGACTACTGTATCTCAAACTACCCTCCGACTTCCATATGTATGTATGTATGTATGTATGTATTATATACTCAGGCACATACCCCATAGCTGGGGGTGGCCGACTCGAGACAGAGCCCGAACAGAAACCACATTTCAAGTTCCAGTTCTTAGGGTCCGGGACCACTTTCACATTCCCTCGCCCATTAATCTGTCTCGTCTAGTAGGTGAATTTTACAAGGGGAGGAGGATTTCTAGCCCCCTGCCCCTTCCATATACCCTTCCTAATCGAAATACAATCGTCTAATAACAGCAGAACAATCGAAAAGGCCTGCGTTATGGATCTTGAAAGGGTTAATATGTACACTAGAACATCCTGTATTTTTGTTTTCTTTTTTTTTAAGAGACAATGAACGGAGGAAGGAAAACACAGATAAAACAAAAAGGTCCATGTGCCTAAAGGCATCCTCCATTCATAAAATGTTTGTAACAACTGGATTTAAACATTTGTAGATTGTAAGTTTGTGGAAAGCAATTCGAGGGAAGTGAATTCCAAAGAGTAGTAGCTCTGGGGATAAATGAATTCTGATAAGCAGAAGTTCTGCATTGTGGAGGAGAAAGTGTAAATTCATGGGCGCTCTCAGCTGCCCTAGTTCTACGGGGAAAGATGTGGAGAGGCGGCACAATTGAAGCAAGTTCCTCGGAACAATTGCTGTGTATAACAATGTATGTGTATATGTATGTGTGTGTCCTTGAAGTTGTAACAGGGGGGAGGTGAGTTAAGGGAGGGAAGGGGTTATTTATTGATCGATTTATTAATTTATGTATACCTCCATCTAGCTTAAAAAAAAAAAAAAAAAAAAAAAAAAAAAAAAAAAAAAAAAAAACGCCCCCAACCCTCTCCCTTCCTTGAAGTTCAAGGGAGAATATTTAAGTATTGTACATGCGCGCTAATAAGTGATGTCTGGGCACCAAGTATATTTTGATCCATTAATTGGTATCGGCAATATTTACACCTGATTTCTTCTTTTTGAGTGAGGTATACCAACATGTTCCTACACTTTCCCACCCTATTCAACATCTGGCGGACATTAATACAGCACAGAGCGAGCCAAACGTAATGACAGCGGCGACACGACTTATTTGGCCAACTGTTCATGCAGGCCAATTGCTATTTTGGACTATGTGGTAACCTTGAGAGAGAGAGAGAGAGAGAGAGAGAGAGAGAGAGAGAGAGAGAGAGAGAGAGAGAGAGAGAGAGAGAGAGAGAGAGAGAGAGAGAGAGAAGCGAGAGAGAGAGAGAGAGAGAGAGAGAGAGAGAGAGAGTAGAGGAGAGTAGAGTAGAGAGAGAGAGAGAGAGAGAGAGCGAGAGATATAGAATCAGAGAGAGCGAGAGACAGAGACGGAGAAAGAGAGAGAGAGAGAGAGAGAGGAGAGAGGAGAGAGAGAGAGAGAGAGAGAGAGAGAGAGAGAGAGAGAGAGAGAGAGAGAGAGAGAGAGAGAGAGAGAGAGAGAGAGAGAGACTACTACACCCTGTTCCAAATACTATAGGTAGTCCAGAAATCGTGAACCCTAACCTCTGTAACTCGCAAAGGGCTAGAACAAATGGTCTGTATGGTGAACCCTGTTTTGAACCTATTTTGGACTACGTGGTAACCTGGCTTACTTTGATAGGCATGCAATTAAGAGGAGAGGGGCCGTTTTCCCGGTCCCCTTTCTCCCTCATATTTATCCCCATTAGTCTTCAGATTTTGAGACGTTTGCTCCATTAGTGTGTCGATTTTAAGACCTTTCACCTCATTTCGTTGTCAATATTAAGACCTTTTGTGCCCTTTATGTGTCAATTTTCTTTTTCAGGCAAGCGATAGCGAACCTGTAATTGTGGAGTAACAGGCCTTCGGCCGTGACATTTTGTTACCGAAAAATTTACAAATTAATCTAGAAGGGGGATCTAATGGATTTTTTTTTCTCAATTTGACGGAGGTCTAGGGAGGAAACTAGAAAAATAATGAATACATGCACAAATCGGACCAAAAGTGAACCATCCCCCCTATTAAAGCATTGGAATAAAGCACCCTATAAAACACAGAATAACACGGAGTGACCAGTTTAACTTTAAGGGGGGATGGTGTACTTTTTGGCCGATTTTTGCATGTATTCAGTATTTTTCTAGTTTCCTCCCTAGACCTCCATAAAAAAAAAAAAAAAAAAAAAAAAAAAATCCATTAGATCCACCTTCTAGATTAATTTGTACATTTTTCGATAGAAAAATTTCCCGGCCGAAGGACGATTCTTCCAACATTACAGGCTCACTATCGTTCGCCAGGGAAAAAATCGACACCTAAATAGCACGAAAGGTCTAAATATTGACGAAGAAATGGGGCGAAAGGTCTTAAAATCGACTAACTAATGGGGCAAACACCTTAACATCTGAAAACTAATGGGACTAAACATGAGGGAGAAAGTGGTCCAGAAAAACGGCCCATGTCCCCTTAAAGCATTGGAATAAACCCCCTATAAAAACCTAATAACACGAAGTGAACATTTTAACTTCGGAACAATTAGAATTACTATTAAAATGTAAAACTTTGCAAACTAAACCAACCAAAACTGGGACAAAGACAATATAAAGTCAAAATAACTTATCAAAATCACAATGTGGAAACAACGCATGAAACATCGAAACATACTGAACCGATGACTCATAGGTAAATTGAGATTGCTTCGAGACGCTCGGAATATATAATTAACATAATGATGTTTCAAGTTTCACAACAACAATACCGAAGTGATATACCGTTCGTTTTGGACAGGATACAAGTGACTAGGGTTCTCCAAAAAAGGCTCTAGACCTGAAGTTATTCTTGACTTACAGTGTGCTGGCTTAATAATCCAATAGGGTTGATAGCCTCTGAAGTCCTATTTTAACTAACTGTGAGCGAAATAAGTGTTTAACGGGGATAATACTGCAAGTAATTCTTCAGTGTACACCCCATATCACGAGTTCTGGACGGCGTTTATGTATACCTGAAAACAGGTAAGTCTTTGTTCGCCTTTGATATTATGTGGTGGATTGTGTTCTTTTATTTCAAATTTGATTTTATTAAGCGTTATTTCCACGTAGCGATTTTGATTAGTTCCTTTGCGTTTATCTTGTGTCGTCCCAGTTTTTATTTTATTTTTTATTTTGTAAGTTTTACATTATAATTGTAGGTAAATTTCTATAATTGCACCTATACGAGCTAAACAAAATATTATTGTATTTAACAGGAAGGTACGACGAGGTAAGTGATGTGGCATAGGTGGCAATATGCGGAAATGGATTATAATGGCATTCCGCCCCCTGTGACAAAAGTCTATCAATCTAGATGTGACAAGGGTTTTTCAATGTTTCAGAGAGACATTAGCCTAACGTAACAACCTTACCTAACCTAACCTATCCTAGTATTATGGGTGGGGGCTGCCGGCCCCACACTCCCGCTGGTTGGGTAAAACGGTAGAAATCCATTTGGGGTGGAGTGAATAACCGTAGATTTTCGTAAGGGGGTCAGAGGGAGCGGAATGCCCTTATAATCCATTTTCGCATATTGCCACCTATACCACATCACTTACCTCGTCGTACCTTCCTGTTAAATAATTAATAATAATTAATAATAATAAAATACAATAATAATTTGTTTAGCTCGTAGCCTATAGGTGCAATTATAGAATAATTCCAAACTTATCAACTTTGTTCTTTTAGGCCCGTATTCCTAAAACCTAAATAAACGGTCAATATTTACGAGTCGCACCACAGCTGGGATCTCATTTCTAATGGTAGTTTTGGGTTCCTATCATTCTATGCTTCATTGGGATTTTTTTTATTTTAATACCACGAATTTTCTGAGTGTTTTTTATAAACAAAATTGGTCATTTGCATCAATATATAGAGTTTGTAATTAATTAGAAATCTCTGGAAAACCTATTTTCCCCATTAGGCCTATCGATCGATGTTGAGACACGCTCGCTCCCCGATAGTGATTTGAAAAGACATTAGCCTAACCTAACAACCTTACCTAACCTAACCTAGTATTATGGGTGGGGGCTGCCGCCCCCACACCCCCGCTGGTTGAGTACTAATCCCTTAATAAAAAAAAAAAAAATTGGCTGTCAATTATAAGAAGGTGAACAAAAAGTCGATGAAGTCTATGGTGTTTACTCTGCAATCTTCAGCTTGATTGTACATTGACAACGAGAAAGTACCGTATTGACAACCTTGTTACAGTAATTAAATTTTAGTACCATACTTTTATATTAGGCTTTTACAAGGGTTTAACACATTTTCATATGATCTTTAGAGCTATCGATGACTGAAAGTACCGTATTGACAACCTTGTTACGAAAAATAAATTTTAGTACCATATTTTTTTATTAGGTTTTGCCGAGGGTTAAAACAAATTTTCATATGATCTCTAGAGCATATAGATTCAATATTTATCTTCAAATATATCAACAAAATTTGTGGTATTAAAATAACATTGAACCAAAATAACATTAAACCCTGCCGCCCCCACACCCCCGCTGGTTGAGTACCCCTTAGTAAATAAAAAAAATAAAAAAATTGGCTGTCGATTATACGAAGGTGAAAGAAAAGTCGATGAAGTCTACAGTGTTTACTCTGCAATCTTCAGCTTTGATTGTACTGTACATTGATAACGGGAAAGTACCGTATTGACAACCTTGTTACGAAAATTAAATTTTAGTACCATACTTTTATATTAGGTTTTTCCGAGGGTTTAACACATTTTCATATGATCTTTAGAGCTGTCGATAACTGGAAGTACCGTATTGACAACCTTGTTACGAAAAATAAATTTTAGTACCATACTTTTTTATTAGGTTTTGCCGAGGGTTAAACAAATTTTCTTATGATCTTTAGAGCATATTGATTCAATATTTATCTTCAAATATATCAATACAATTCGTGGTATTAAAATAACATTGAACCCTTCAGGGCTATATACTTTTTATCCACGGGATTTCTTTTTCTTTTTTTGCATTAACCTAACCAAAAACCGATAAATCTACAGTTATGCTACCCCTATTTTGTCGCTATTCTGTTGGTACTAATGGGTTAATATTATTAGTAGTAGACTTAGTATGGTTTGATGATGCGCGGAAATGTATATTTGACTTGAAATAGATACATTGAAGTATTACAAACCTTCGCAAACCCATAAACAGGGAACGTGAGCAGGGTTTAGACCGTCGCACACCCATAAACAGGGAACGTGAGGGGGAGTTTAGACCGTCGCGGAGACGGGTTACTTTTAAGTTAGGTTAGGCTAATGTTAAAAATACTAAAATGCGACGGTCCTCGGTATTAAACAACACCGTATATCAAATAAAAAATAAAAAACAACAACAAATTACCTGAAAAACTCTTATCTGGTTGGTGATAATCTGTTATCAAAATATGTTTTTTCCAGTTTCCGCGTCTGCTGAACCATCCAAAAACATGCTAAAAGGCGTGTTTTGAAGGGGGGGGGGGGTAGTGGGGGAGGGGTAGTATAACTGTAGATTTACCCACACCCATTCCCTGGCTGACCCTTCCCAAATGGCGAGGATGGGCTGTAAATGTCCACACCCATTCCCTGGCTGACCCTTCCCAAATGGCGAGGATGGGCTGTAAATATCCACACCCATTCCCTGGCTGACCCCTCCCAAATGGCGAGGATGGGCTGTAAATGTCCACACCCATTCCCTGGCTGACCCTTCCCAAATGGCGAGGATGGGCTGTAAATGTCCACACCCATTCTCTGGCTGACCCTTCCCAAATGATAAGGTTAATGTTCAAGAGTTTTGGGCTACTTATTTGGAACAGGGGTATAGTGTATCATATTACTTAAGGGGAGATTTCCACTTGAGGGACTTTTTTCTTGACCCTTTTCTCCCTCATGTCTAGCCCCATTGTTTTTTATATTTTAAGACTTTTGCCCCGTTAGTTTGGTGAGTTTAAGAATTTCCGCCCCCACTCTGTCAATTTTAAGACCTTTCGTGCTATTTAGGTGTCGATTTTATCCTGGCGAGCGATAGCGAGCCTGTAATTTAAGAGTAATCGGCCTTCGGCCGGGACATTTTTCTATCGAAAAATGTACAAATTTATCTTGAAAGGGGGTCAAGGGGTGAAATTTTAAGATTGCTGGAGGAGTAGGAAACAAACTAAAAACCTCCCCTTAACTGGCTAGGATATACTGTATGACAAAACTATAGTACCGTACTATCTTCATATACTTCTTCACTCCATCCTTCCACCTCTCTCTCGGTTTACCTCTCCCTCTCTGTCCTTCCACCTCGCTCTCGTACACCCTCTAAGTCATTCTGCTTCCCATACGTTCCATATGGCCGAACCATCTCAAGGTGTTCTTTTTCACACTTTCCAGCACATCTACCTCCACACCACACCTCCTCCTTACTTCCTCATTCGTCTGTCTATCCCTCCATGTACCTCTACACGCACTTTTCAAGGTCTTAAAATCTCCAAACGAATGGGGGCAAGCATCTTAAAATCTCCAAACTAATGGGGCCAAACATGAAGGAGAAGGGGGGCTAGAGAAACAAGCCTCCTACCCCCACCCTTTAAGGGGGGTGACCTGCTTTTTGTTAGTTCTGTCCTTTTCTCTCTTTCTGTGGGTTGTATCCATTCAGCCATCTATTTTAAGACGTTTATCCCCATCTAGGTGTCGATTTCTTCCTGGCGAGCGATAGCGAGCCAGCATTATATGAAGAAACCCGGCTTCGCCGGAGACATTTTTCTATCGAAAAATGTACAAATTTAGCCTGCTGTCTAACAAAAATAAAAAATATGCTGGCTCGCTACCGCTCACCAGTAAGAAATTGACACCTGGATGGGGATAAACGTCTTAAAACAGTAGGCTGAATGGGGCCAAATGGATACAAGCCGGAGAAAGATAGAAAAGGACAGAACAAAAACAGGTCACCTCCCTTTAAATAGCGCAGAGAGTGATGCATGAGGGCATCAATACATAATGATGCAAGTACTGACAATCAATACCTAAGCCTGGCCACTCGGTACTGTGAATAGTAGCCACAGTTCTCAATACCGGTACTAACACTCAGGACCCGGGCGTTTCCGCACCCTCCTTAGCTCCCTGCCTTGGAGTGGCTTCGGTCACCCGGGCTTTGTTAGTGGTAAGCAGGGAGGATTTTGTGGGGGGCGCTCGTTTATGGCCTTGGCCTTGCTCGAGACCTTGGGGCTGTTCGGCCAGACAGCCTGGGGAACGGGAACAACAACAACAACAACAACAACTCCGGACACTAATGGGGCTAAACATGAGGGAGAAGGGGGACCATAGAGCATCAATTGCTCTGATTTTATGCAGGTTAAGGGGAGGTCTCCATTCGAGGGATTTTTTTTCTTGACTCCTTTCTCCCTCATGTTTAGCCCCATTGCTTTTGATATTATAAAACGTTTGCCCCATTAGTTTAGCGATTTTAAGAACTTTCACCCCATATTAAGACCTTTCGTGCCATTTAGGTGTCAATTTTATCCTGGCGAGCGATAGCGAGCCTGTAATTTAAGAGGAACCGGCCTTCGGCCGAGACATTTTTCTACCGAAAAATGTACAAATTTATCTTGAAAGGGACTCCAGGGGGTGTAATTTTAAGCTTGATGGAGGTCTAGGGAACAAACTAAATACCTCCCCTTAAGGTAGGACTTTAAATGAAGAGAAAGCAAACCAAGATTATGAATAGCCTAATCATCTTATACAACCACAATAAATACTAATAGAAGATGAAGTGATAGAAGCAGTTGATGAATAGCCTACATGGACCTAGGCCAAGTTAAAAAGGCAAACCCAGATCACTCTTAAAAAGGCAAACCCAGATCACTCTTGAGAAATAAAGCAAAGGATAAGCATGGGATGGAGTGCGTTTGGTAAACAGAGCTCCATTATGAAAAGCAAGCTATCTCTTTCATTAAAAAGGGAAGTATACAACCAATGTGTCCTCCCTGTACTATAATTTATGGTGTTTAGTTTGTTCCCTAGACCTCCATCAAGCTTAAAGTATAGCCCCTTGCCCCCTTTGCAAGATAAATGTGTACAATTTTAGGTAGAACAATGTGCCGCCCAAAGGCCGGTTTCTCTTAAATTACAGGCTCGCGAAAAAATCGACACCTAAATGGCACGAAAGGTCTTCAAATGAACAGAAATGGGGCGAAAGTTCTTAAAGTAGCCAAACTAACGGGACGAACATCTTAAAATCTGAAAACTATGCTAATGGGGCTAAACATGAGGAAGAAGGGGGACCAGAAAAACGACCCGTCTCCCCTTAAACAAAATGTCTGGAACGTAAAGTTAGATGTGTTTGTGTGTGGGGCGGCGGACCGTGTCACTAGTAGCAACAACTGCACATTCAATACACAAACACAGAAATAAACTCCATCAATAAGTCCGTTCATTCTAGGTTGCCCAGAAATCGTAACCTCAAACCTCTGTAACTCAAAAAGGGCTAGAGCAAATGAGCTGTCAATGTCTACACATATTCCCTAGCCAAGTCTTCCTCTTTGGTAGACTTATTAGCTTGATTATTCTAGTCCATTTTGAGTTATGAGAGGTTAGAGGTTACGATTTCTGCCCAACCTAGAATGAACACTTATATTAACTACACACTTACACATACTACCTACAAAACACACTGCACCAAACTTCACAATGAACGAACAAAAAACTCACACGAAACCTCACATTCAACGAACCGAAATGCATAAATTCAATAAGCCTATGTATAAATATTATCGGAAGTTTATGGAACAGGCGAGGTTTTATCAATGAAACGCCAGAACGCACTTTACCTCTACGATATCCAGCGTTCCGTGGTCCTCTCACAATCAACCCATCGCATTTCGAAACACTAGGCGGCGGGGAAATAAAATATGTTTCCGGAAGAGAGCGCGTCATGCACACCCAACAAGCGCCCGCAAGATACTAATACCACTGGCACTGTCACATTCACAGTTTCACACGTAGGGTAACCAATCAAAGTTAAAACATTCCGCTAGGTTAAGTAGCTAGAAACTGTAGAATGTCTCTAGATAGTTAAACAAATATAAAAATAGTCCTAGCAAACTGACACAATTTCTCGAGTATTGCTTTGGCTATAATCTCCTAAATATCGCTAGATGTCAATTACCGCTAGATATAGCTCTAGGGGGTGCGATAAAGTAGCTAAATTGGCAACACTGCGTGACACACACAGAATAGCGGTGGAGGAGATGGTAGGGGAGGTGGAGGAGGTGGTGGTAGGGGTGATGGTGGTGGAGGAGGTGGTGGAGGAGGTGGGGGTGGTGGTAGGGTGATGGAGGAGGTGGGGGCAGTGGTGGTACAGGAGGTGGAGGGGGTGGTGGAAGGGATAGAGGAGGTGGTGGGGGTTGTGGTAGGGATGGTGGAGATGGAGGAAGAGGTAGCGGAGGGGGTGGTGGT
This sequence comes from Paralithodes platypus, assembly GCA_032716605.1. Classification (NCBI taxonomy): domain Eukaryota; kingdom Metazoa; phylum Arthropoda; class Malacostraca; order Decapoda; family Lithodidae; genus Paralithodes; species Paralithodes platypus. Next base: position 20,865,832 of record CM064561.1, on the reverse strand, counting down.
GGTGGTGGTAGGAGTGGAAGAGGTGGTGGTGGTAGTGCATGGTAGCCCCACACCTCTAGCTTCAGTATTGATGGAGAACCACGCCACCACCACACAGCTACCACACGCTACCAAACCCCTCCACAGTACAGGCGAACACAAAAACCCAGGATCTTATCTTTCGTGCTCCTACTGTTTTGGTGGTGTAATGGAATTAGGTGCTTATGTTCTGGGTGTGGTGTCCCGAGTTCGAATCCCGGGAGGACCACATGCTTTCATTAGTTTATTCAAGTACATTGGGGTTTGCTATTGATGATTAATGTTAAGAGCGGGGTGTTACTTATTACTCAGTTTTAAGGATTCGCTCACTATAGGACATTAGGGGGGATAGTTCATTTTTTGGCCGATTTTTTTCATATATACATTATTATTTTCTAGTTTCCTTCCTTTACCTTCATCAAACTTTAAAAAAAAAAAAAACAAAAAAAAAAAAATCCATTAGATCCCCCTTCTAGATTAATTTGTACATTTTTCGGCAGAAATATGTTCCGGTTCTTCCCAAATTACAAGCTCGATCTTTCGTCAGGAAAAAAAATCGACACCTAAACAGCACGAAAGGTCTTAATATTGACAAATAAATGGGGCAAACATCTTAAAATCTGAAAACTAATGGGGCTAAACATGAGGAAGAAGGGGGACCAGAAAAACGAGCCATCTCCCCTCAATGGTGGTTTTAACCCTTTGACGAGTATAACGCATTTTGACAGGTTATTCTGGCTATCAATAGACAATTTCACACAGTTTAGGAAGGATTTGTGGGAATTATAAGGGTAAAGACCATCTCAATTAACCCTCTGAAATCCACATACCTTTCCTTATCTGCATACAATCGTCTAATAATAGCCAGCAAACAAAAAAGAAATGTGTATCGGATCTTGAAAGGTAGGTGTGTTATTTACTTGTTTATTTATGTTTATTTATTACTAATTTACTTTCCTTCCTATTAAAAAAAAAAACAAACAACAACAACAAAATATCTCGAGATCCCCCTTCAACATTCATTTGTACATTTTTCGGTAGATATATGTCCCGGCCAAAATTACAGGTTGGCTGTAACTGGCCAGGTAAAAAAAAAACAACACCTAAATGTCACGAAAGATCTAAATATTGACACAGCAGTGGGGCGAAATTTCTTAAAATCGCCAAACTAATGAGTCGAACATCTTAAAATCTCAAAACTAATGGGGCTAAGCATGAGAGAGAAGGGGGACTAGAAATACCAACCATTCCCTCTTATCTTACTTCCAAATAAAAATATACTATTTAGGTTATAAGTAGGCCTACAGTAGTATTGGCAGGACATGGATTTACGAGTCTGTACCGAAATAGATAATTATATTTAGCATGATTATCATATATTAAAGTATACGTGGGGATCTGAATATACATTAATTTTTTTTTTCTCTCTCTCCCTTACTCTTATTATTAATCTCTCCCTTACTCTTTCTCTTACTCTTATTCTCTCTCTCTCATATTCATTCTCTTTCCCTTATTCTCACTCTTACACTCTCTCTCTTATTCCCTTACTCTTATTCTCTCTCTCAACTATAGATCCACCCTTTCTATTCACAAGCCACTCCACTATTCAATACGACCCAAAGTGCGAGAGATAGTAAGTTTTAACCCCTTCAGCACCATGACGGCTCTTTACCTTGGATTATATCCTTAACCCCTTCAGCACGATGACGGCTTTATACTTTTGATGCTGGCTAAAATTAGACAATTTTATACAGTTTAAGAAGGGCCTGTGGATGGGACTCGTTAGCCTTGGTCAGCAAACCATCTAGGGGAGACAACCCTACATAAACCGGGTAGACAGAACTCGTCAGCAGTGGTCGGCATCCTGTCTATGGGAGCAAACCCCACACAAACTGCCATAACTGCTGCCTTGAAGGTTAAGCCCCTTTGGGCAAAAGCTAGGTCCACAGCCAACATCTGTGGTTGGGGGCTAGCTAGAGCAGGCACCCCATGTAAAATATGCTTCAAACTCGCCTAATGGCGGCACCTACCTCAGGCCCAGCTCTGGCCCCCTGGGGGTGCATCCTAGCCAGGAGGACCTAGACGGTACAGGAAATAGTGTCTTTACAGACTGGCACTTTCCGCCTAGTAGTACAGGGGCCCGAACCCGGAAGTAACGCACCGGGAGGCTGCCCTATCACTAGGCGCATAATACCAGGCCAACCGTAGTGCCGCGAGCGCGCACAGATTACGTCCTTGCGGTTGGTTCTGGTGGGGTGCCCCGAGGCCCCTAGGTCCCACCCCTATTAAGATCTTGGGATGGCCTCTGGGTGACCTCCAACGTTGGCAATCCCACACCGAACTACAGTCCCCAACACTCCTTGGAATGTTGTTGTTGAAGGCATAATTGCCTAGGTGTAGGCTACAAGCCCCAATATTCCTGGAAATGTTGTTGCTAAAACTATAATTTCCCAAGTAATTATAATACAAGCCACATCATACCAGAGAATGTTGTTGCTGAAGGTAGGATGGCTTAGGGTTGTGGCCGCCCAGGAGGGTGGCCATTTTTTTTGTGGCCCATTAATGAGTGTGGTCTTTTTGGTTGTAGCCATTAAGGAGTGTGGGTCTTTTTATTTCAACTAATAGAACTACAAGCCCCAACACTCCTTGCAAGTTGTTGATGGAGGTATAATTGCCTAGGTGTACTGTACATAATTATAAAATAATAATAAAGTATATTTCCACCAACAGTATGTTATTCTTGTTACATGATTTACACAAGATAGATACAATACTTATGGAGAGTGTTAGCCTAAATACAAGCCCCAACACCCATGGAAATGCTTCACCTATTTCTAATTATGGTTGATTGTGTTTTTTTATTTATAAACTATGTTTTTACTTAAGCGGTTTCCACATAGCGATTTTGATTAGTTGTTGTCTTTTTACTGTGTTCGTATAAGTTTTGGTTTGTTTATTTTGCAAGTTTTACATTATAATGGATGTGTATCTCTGCAAGCGAATTTATTAATATAATTGTCTATAATCAACTACAAAACTATATACTGTAGCCTAGGCCTACTGTGTATTAGAGCAAGTTCTATCAAAAAATCAATCCAACTCTGGGTAAATTATGTTGCTCTCTCTCTCTCTCTCCTTAGTCAGGCATTTAAGGGGAGGCTGACCCTTCATTTGACCCCGAAGCCGAAATTTCACGATTGTTGTTTGTTGTTGTCTAAAATGCTGCTTCTTTTAACATAGGAGAATAACATAGGTCAAAAACACCCATATCGCATCCCTAACCCCCCCAGCCCAAAAAAAAATGTGTTGTATTTTTGTCTAAAATGCTTCGTTCAATAGAGAATACCATATGAGGGCATAAACACCCATATGACATCCCTAACACCCGAATATAATACATATATATATATATGATAATTCACCCACTTGCACAACCCATAGGCCTATGTTATAGTATACCATAAAAGTCTGGCTACTATCGTTTTCTCTTACAACTACATTGTAGAAAACGCGATTTTAGGAGTGTCTACACCATTTCTCGCGAAAAAACTTTTGATACAATATACCTTTTTTTTCTTTCGTCTGCGATTTCCAGAAATCATATATTGGCAACTTCAAATTGAAACTACTAAAATGTATATTGCTTTGCTCCGTTCCCCTTCTACACACTATATATGGGACTATATGGCACCTGTTTGGTGTGCTCAAACTGGCCGCTCCTCTGATATGTTCCCTGAATCGACCTATTTTATGTCGAATATTGCACCACAAACGTATATATATATATATATATATATATATATATATATATATATATTTTTTTTTTCAGCACCTTCAATTATTCAATATGGGAAAGTGAGCACGCTAAGTTGTAGGTGATGATTGTAGGATACGCCATAAAAAAAATGCGGGAAATTTGAATGATTTTTAGTTTTGAATATTTTTACATATACTGTACTGTAATGCGATGAAATTCGCGTGCGCACATAGTGATGAATTTTTCAGAGTCTTAGCATTTCCATTGGTATTAAAATGGTATAATGCCAGAAACAAAATCTCTTATACAGGGTGAATTGGGGGTGTAAAGGTCAGCCTCCCCTTAACTCAGTTCTCTCTTTCTTTCTCTCCGTTATGCTCCGAGAGTACCGTACTATACTCTCTCTCTCTCTCTCTCTCTCTCTCTCTCTCTCTCTCTCTCTCTCTCTCTCTCTCTCTCTCTCTCTCTCTCTCTCTCTCTCTCCCCTCTCTCTCTCTCTCTCTCTCTCTCTCTCTCTCTCTCTCTCTCTCTCTCTCTCTCTCTCTCTCTCTCTCTCTCTCTCTCTCTCTCTCTCTCTCTCTCTCTCTCTCTCTCTCTCTCACCCTCTCTCTCTCTCCTCTCTCTCTCTCTCTCTCTCTCTCTCTCTCTCTCTCTCTCTCTCTCTCTCTCTCTCTCTCTCTCTCTCTCTCTCTCTCTCTCTGTGTTGGTCAGAGATGCGCATACATTATATTTCAGCTTTCCGGGGGTAAATAAGTATTTTCGATATATATATATCCTTGTATTTACATCATGCATCTTGTTAGATGTCATTACTTAGTAGAGACACATGAAAGGGTTACAATTATACACAGGAAGACATTATGGTAAGGAAATATGAATTTCATAGCATAATTTTTCGCCAAGGTGCCTGTTGATTTTCCAGGCAATTTTCAATCGATCCCAGGAATGTGTTTGGATGGATACAAACATTTGAAGTATTGCAGGAGTAGGAATGGAATAATCTTCACACGCGCAGGTATTGCTGTGGTGCACGTACGTGCACGAAAGGAACCGTGGGTACGTAAAATACAGTTATAACACGCTTTTGGACACATTTCAAATAACCATATACTGTATCTTCTACAGTAGGCCCTTGCTAGTAGCGATCCTATGTCTGGAAAAAAAACCCCACTAAACGCAAATTTGCTGACCAAAAAGCCTCGTGTCCACGGGAAAAGGGCTAAGTAGTCTGGGCCCTTGGATGAAGTTCCCCTTTTTTTCCCTTTGACTAGTTATTAGCCATGAACAAATATTTTCACCAAAACATACATAGGATTTTATTAAGGGTGTCATTAGGTGGCATTTCAGGCAGCATTGAGTTGGGCTGCCTCACTTGCCAGGTTTGTATATTTTAGATCAGATCACATGACATGATCCCATCTCTTTCTAGGTCGAGTAGGTTATCCCTCGGCACAGCTACCCCTACGTTCACAAACTTCCATCTCTTCACCCAAATTTGATTATCCATCTTCTCTACAACTGCAGCTATTAACCTTTTAACCCAAGGACTATGATAAGCCTTCCGTAAGGTATGGCATTTAAGTATGTGTAAAAGAAAACCTTCAAATACCGCGCCGATGCCGGGAAATGTCCCAAAATTGGGTGACACATAGAAAGTAGAGGCATCTCTCCATACCACATCCTCCACCTTTTTATACCCCACCCCCTCTCCCTCCCTCAATTTGACCTACATATTTGTTTAAAGTTTTGCGTAGTTCATGGGTTAACTCCTAAAGGTTTCTCCAAATCTAAATACAAGTAGTAGTAGTAGTAGTTCCCTAGGCTGCCTGGCCAAACAGCCCCGTCTAAATACAGGTCTCCCTCGATATACGATTGGGTTACGTTCCTGAAAACCTGATCTTAAATAGAAAAATCATATAGCAAACCCTATAATTAATTGGGTAAATGGGGATGCATTCTGGGACCAGCCAAAACCCAAACCCAAACGCCTAAAAACCTATAATAATATCGTAAATCAGGGCATTGGAGAGTAAGGGACACCTGAACTAGTGTCTAGAGGTAGGTAAACTACACTAAATGAATAATTCAAATTTGAATAGATACGGTAAGTATATTTTAACAAATTCACTATATATCTATCTATCTATTGCCTGACGCCGTGATCCCCGAAGGGGTGGCCACGAACGAACCGCTCTGGCACTCAATTTCATAAAAGAGAGTACTGAATTTTTCCACTTATATATGAAAGAACAAATTGGTTGCCATTTTCTTCAAAAATTCTATAATAATGTTTGAATTACTCATACAAAATTCTGAAATTCATTAACTTTTCAATCTTATAGAAAATATTATGTTTTTTAGTTCTAGTAGAAAGTTTGCTTAGTAGTTTGTTGTGTGGATAGAGTGTGTAGTGTGGTGGTAATGGAGTGTGTTACTGTTGAGGTGATGACTTAAGCAATGTGTTTTATGTGGCTAGTGTTTAGTGTGGTGTTATGGTGATGATTAAAGCAGTGTGTAGTGTGGTGGTAAAGAAGTGTGAGAGTGTGTTATTATTGTGGTGATGATTTAAGCAGTGTGTTGTGTGGCTAGTGTGTGTAGTGTGGTTGTGTGTGAGTGTGGTTGTGATAGAGGGTGTGAGTGCGTTACTGTTGAGGTGATGACTTAAGCAGTGTGTTGTGTGGCTAGTGTGTGTAGTGTGGTGGTAATAGAGTTTGTGAGTGCGTTAGTGTTGCTTCCACCTTCCTCCTCCTCCTCCTCCATTTCTTCACATCTCCTCACAGCCTCCTCCGTCACCTGCAGGGCCTGGGGGGGGGGGGAGGGAGAGAAACGACGCTACACTCTCAGCGGTACAAATCTTAAGAACTACAGGTATTGTCTACTCATTATGATGAGTGTATTCCCTGTTTATTTTATTTAATAGGTAAGCCAAAAATCTTGACCACTAACCCCGATTAGAGTAATCAAGCTAATATTTCTACCACTTAGCTGTGTTGGTGATGTAATGGTGTAGATGCTTATGTTCTGGGTGTGGTGTCCCGAGTTCAAATCCCGGAGGATCATATGCTTTAATTAATTTATTCAAGTGCATTGGGGTTTGTAATGGAGGATTAATGTTAAGAACGAGGTGTTCCTTAATTTAGGACAAGAGACTGAAACTGCAAGTATGTGTGGAGCACTCAGTCTTAAAATGTTATGTATGTATGTGAGAAAGCAAGAGTGTGAGTATCTTAAGATCAGGCTAGAATTGTTCTTTGTGTAACTGAGGCACAGAAAAAAACAGCAAAGGAGACCAGGTGGTGAAACAGGAAGTCTAGCCATCCTTATACTCCACCTGAGGCTCTCCCCGGGAGTACTTCCCTGAACGACTGGTGCCTACAGCCTCCTCCCTACTTTTGGTGGCGGAAGAATGCAAGCAATAATACATTTTTTTTCTATTTTACTATTCATTTAATACTTATTTGTAAGTAATTACCGGTAGTTTATGTGAGATACTAATATTACCACAAGAACATCTCTCTATAAAATTTTGGGCCTTCACTTGTCAAGTTTTTGGATTCGAGATTGGCACGCATAGTCCGATCCCAGGTCTTCCTCGGTCCACCCCTTGGTGAAACGCCCTCCACAATTACAGACCTGCATCTTTTCACCCAATTTTGTTCATCCACTCTCTCCACATGTCCATACCATCCCAGTCTACTTGTACATATCTCCTCGCTAATACTCTTTATACCTAAGCGTCTCCTCAGCTAATCATTAGTTATTCTATCCTGCAGTTTGGCCCCACACATCCATCTCACCATTCTCATCTCATTATGTTCCATTCTGTTGACATCCTTTACTTTAACGGCTCATGTTTCAGAGGCATACGTCATTGCACTTCCAACACATGAGGCATACACTTTTCCCTTCAGGGGGAGAGGCATTCTTTTCATGGTCAGAATTGGCAGCAGTTCTCTGAACTTCCCCCACCCACATCTAATTCTAGCGACAGTGGCACCCTCGGCCCCACCACCGGCAGAGATGGTATCTCCTAGGTAACAAAACTTGTCCACCAGCTCCAACGACTCATTTCCAAAATTCACAGCCACAGGATCATCATTTAATACAAGCTCGCCCTTGCACACTACGCACTCAAATTTCTCTATTTTTTACTCATCCTTCGGCAGGGGTCCTTTTTATTCTACTACAGCGCATACTCCCATGGTGCACCCAACATCGACAGACGCTACACCGAATCGAGTTAACGCCCACATCCTTTCCACACACTGCACATGGGTATGCACCGCTCTTTTCCACATTGTCTCGTCTCAATCTACAATGCATAACCTTGGTTTTGTTAATATTGACTCTTAACCCTTCCAGCCCGGCTGTCCTTTTATAAGGACACCGCGGCAGATGGGCAGGACCCCGGGCATCCTTATAACAGGCAGTAAGCTTGAAAGCCTATTCAGCTTGGTCTGAACGCCTTGCGTCCGACGCATGTAAACAAAGCCGGTCATTGCGTCACCGCACCTCCGAAAGCAAGGAGACGTCGGATCAATGTTGTTGTTGTATGGTATGACGAAATTAGTGTCTGAAAAGCTCCGATATTGTCAACATCGCGGCAAAATTCGCTCCACGGAAATCGTCACAACTGAACTAGTTGACTTACAGAGCTCTACTCAACGCCAGTCTACAGATTGAAAACCGCACTACGTTTAGAGATGTGTGGGAAATTTCTAGTAGTTAAAATAACAAAGATACAGTAGCCTAGGCCTAGACGTTTTTCGCCCAAATCGCCCGGGTACCGGACACTGTCCTTAGGAGGGGGCCCCCGGGGGACAAGGGTTAAACACTTGCTCGCCATGCCCTCTCTCCATCTTCTGAATTTGGCCTCAGCATCTTGCACATTGTCAGCTATTAGGACTAAATCGTTGGCATAAAGCAGTTCCCACGGGAGTCCGGATCTAAAATCTCTAGACAGTGCCTCCAAGACCACAATAAAGAGGAGGGGGCTGCGAGACTGAAACCGCACATCCTGTAGAGCACTCCGTCTTTAAATTTATGTATGTATAATTCACAAGTTATGGTACAAAAAGAGAGTGAAAAGGAGAAATTAGAAAAAAGATAAATTGGGTAATAGACAGAAAAGCACAGAGATATAGACACACTATCTATCTATTTATCTATTGCCAGACATCACAGTCCCCGAAAGGGTGGCCTTGAATAAATCTCTTCCAATCAGGCAATTCGATAAATTCGAGAATGGATAATAAGTCGTAGGCGTGTGCATAAACCTATAACCGTTCTGGTGGTGTAATGGTTAGTGTTTAAAAATCTGTGTGTGATAACCCAGGTTCGAATCCCGGTGGATCACATACCGTATATGCTTTCATTAATTTCAATGGAGGTGTTTGGTGTTGTGGTGAAATTAATAAAAATATAGATTGTTTCAGAGGAGAGTTGCTAATTCCCAACCACCAATGCAAACTATAAATACACACAATAAAGCCTAATAATAACACAACTCCAACTCACCTGCATAACCGAGCAAAATCCCTCTGATGCCTGTTGAACAAGTGGGCCGACCCTAGGAAGCTTCAGCTGGTCCTTCGGTTGGGTCCAACGGTTATAAGTAGGGAGAAGAGAAGAAAAGGAAAGAAAAAAGATAGGGAGAGAAGAAAAGAAATGAGAGCCAGAGAGAGAGAGAGAGAGAGAGAGAGTGACTATGCAACAAATCACTAAAAATAAAAAACTTAATACAGAAACAAGGCTTCCACTAACCTGCATAACCGATCCGAGTTGCTCTCGTGACTGTTGAACCAGCGGACCGACTCGAGGAAGCTCTAGCTGGTCCTTGGGTTGGGTCCAGGGGGCGATGTAGGAGGTGTACACCCCACGCAAGAGGCTCTGCTTTTGGTCCAAGTTGGTCAGGGCCTCCACAACCTCCGACTCCAGGGTCTTGTGTTCTTCGTGACTGGCATCTGTCTTCCATTCCTGAGATGCCATATAAATCAATACAATATCAACACAATGCGTTAGCAATTATGTCACAATAGGTAGTGCCAACAAACTTGACAATAATATTGATGCCTGACCTCTCTGTAACTTAAAAGGGATTAGAGCAAACTGGCTGTAAATGTCCACACCTATTTCCTAGTGGACTCTTCCCAAATGAAAGAAACATCAGCCCGATTACTTTCATTCATTTTGAGTTACAAGCAGTTAAGGGGTCAAGATTATTGTCAAGTTCGCTGGCATTACCTATAAAATTTTGTGAATGTTACAAGCAAATGTTAGAAACTCTTATTTATCAACCTATTTAGTGTGTTGCAAACAAATAACATTTTGTATCAACATTACACCTCAATGTTCTTAAATTTTTTACATTGGAGTGGCATCACCTAAAGTCATATACAGTATTCAAGTTTATGGACAGCTTTAACCTCTTCAGCACCATGACGTAATTTTCATCGTATTCTGGTTATCATTAGACGGTTTTCTTTACCTTATAATCTACCTCGAGGACTCAAAGGGGTAAATACGATTTCGATGAACCCCTTTAGTAACATAGATACTTCTTAAACTACATAAAACATTTAATTTTATCCAGAATCAGAGGTGAAAAGGCATCATGGTGCTGAAGGGGTTAAGGACCTATAGGGTTAAGTAAAGCATTTATACCTCACTAATTTCCTGATACTCTTGCTTCTGTTCATCCAGTTCCTTTTGAGTGGAGTGAAGTGAGTCTGTGAGGGAGTTGTGGTGACTCTGTTTTGACCAGGCGCGGTACTTCTTCACCATGTCGCCCGGCACAAAGCTCACATCACCACTCTGGAATTAAAATAAGTTATAGCTGCCACCAAAAGTTGCATCCCTTTCAATATTTTGTTTAGTATGCTGATGACGAGATTGACTATACCCTCAGACACAGGGATGTTCCTAGGGAATCACAGTTTGAGTAGGAGGAGAATCACCAGAGTCGTCATAAAATCAGCTATATTTTCATCATTTTTGCTTCATAATAGACGTTTCACAGAAAATACTGATGACGACATAATAAAATATTGAAACATCTATTATGAAGCAAAAATTATGATAATAAAGATGATTTATATAACGACTCTGGTGATTCACTTCCTACTCTGACTATACCCTGCACCAGCCCGATACTTGGCAGAGCTCAGCATCCACAGTGGTAAGCTTCCCCAACCCCATGTCACGTGTAGTAGTTTGGTTGTCAAGTTTCTCTAGATTGCGGAGACAACACACTTTCATTTAACTCATTTGTTCCCTGGGTCTTCTCCTGGATAACCTATATGTGTGAATTTTTACTATATTTTATTTTGTTGCTTCTGTTCGAGCTCTGTCTTGAGTTGGCCACCCTCATCTATGGGGTATAAATTATGCCTGAGTATATACAGTACATGTAGTGGAAGAGGCATTGTGGGACGAACAAAGGGGGCATGTCTTGACGAACATGCCTGGAAGCGTTTCTGTCATGGTCATCCTTTAGCGTGGGTTTCCCAGGGGGAAACAAGGCGTCAGGGATGATGATGATGATGATTTAATTATCACGCAGGTGAAATACAAGTTGACTATACAGTATAGCATTATGTAAACTAGTATGGTAGGGGAGGCAGATTAAAATGTCCAAACAGTTGATAAACAAGTAGAGATACTATAGTCTATTCGCTGTAAGTACTGTAGGCGAAAAATCATGACCTATATCCTCTGTAACTCAAAAAGGGCTAGATTAAATTGGCTATAAATTTCCACATCTATTCCTTGACTGACTCTTCCCAAATGGTAGAAATATTAGCTTGATTACTCTAATCGTTTGTGAGTTACAGAGGTTAGAGGTCATGGTTTCTCGCCTACTTACAGCGAATAGACTATAGAGGGTGGAAATAGCCAGTAATCTAAGACAACTAAGTGCCTCCACTGACCTGTAGTGTGTGTTGAAGGTGCGGAGAGTGTGTGAGGCAGTACATGAGGGCGTCCGGTTCCCCTCGTCCGTCACCACCGGACATCCTGCGTAGGTTGGCCATGCTCTCCAGGCACCCTTGCCAGAACTTCAACTGCCTGAGAGCTGGTGCCGTACCCTGGGAATTTAACAGGAATTTATTTAGTACTTTTCTTAGTTGTACAAAGTCAATAGTTTGCTGAAAACCTTGATAATAATTTGAGTGAATCTTGAAAAGGACATTAATTTGACACTTTTTGTATCACTCTTTCAACTCTGGGGGAGGCACTCGATACAGGCAGTTCTGCCTTTTGTCTCCCTCACTAAAAAAAAAAAAGTGCTGCTCACAGGCTATTAAAAATATATAAGGATTGTCAAGGAAAAGGGTGAGAAAACTAAAATGACTATTCAGTATACAGTTTATGATAAAGATTTTTGGCAAACTATATATTTTTACAGTACGGTACTACATTTTACAGCTAATAGTCTATTGCAAAACTTGAGTGGCCTACCCCTTTGCTTCAGTTTTGCCATCTTAGTATCCATAAAATGTGTACAATACCAAACCTCTACTTCCTACCACTGTGGTTTATTGGCTAGGACACTTACCCTATAAAAGGTTTAAATATCCCAAGGGAGGACATATTTCAATTAGCTAACTACTGGCGGATCCTATCCAGAGTGAGGTTTGGCATCCTCTACCCAACCTTAGCCATTTCTATCTGTCTCTTTTACTGTCCTACTTTTCCTCCTCCCCTTGTAAAATTCTCCTACTCAACGAGACAGAGAAAGGGGGCGAGGGAATGCGAAGGTTGTCCCTGACCCGAAGAATTGGAACTTTAAAGGTTTCTGTTCGGGCTGTGTCTTGAGTCAGCCACCCTCAGCAATGGGGTATGTGCCTGAGTACATACATACAACTACTGTACTGTATTATAAATTAAAACTATAAACAATGTGAAAATTTAGCATTACATACCTCAATGATGTCCATGTCTCCAGACTGGCACACCCCCATGCTGGACAAACAGTCCAAAATTTCTGCAAAAAAACAAAAATTTGTGCAGTCACCTATGTTCACCTATGTGGAGTTCGCCACTCTTGCTAGTGGCACCGAAGAGCGCACCGCCCTTCGTTGTTGTTTGAGAATTGGTGCAGCACTATATTACAATGTGTTCTATTTCTTCCCAATATATAGTAAAAGAGAGATAAACCATGGAGAAGGTTAAATTGGCAAGGAAAGTTAACTACTATATCCTACTCTATATATTTCCAACTGATGGTAATTTTACATGTTCTCATCTTCATTACTCTGCCATTATAAAGATTTTGTACCTAAATATAATGTTAATTATGATAAGTTGCTATTTATATGATACAGACACATAGTAGTTTCATATTTTCCATCAAGTATCGAGAAATCAGTTACTAAGGGATTTAATTTACCATCAGCTGGAAAAGAAAAAATATATATAGCATGTTGAATGTGAAGGATAGGTAAAGTCGGCCTAATAAGTGATGTCTCGGCACCAATTATGTTTAGATCAATAATTGGTATAAGCAATATCTAAGCTTCATTTCTTCATATCGAGCGAAATATACAAACATGTTCCTACACTTACCCACCCATTTCAACATCTGACAGACATTAATACAGCCCAGAGCGAGCCAAACATAATGACAGCTGGGACATCACTTATTAGCGTGACTGTACATCAAAAAATAATTAGATGGAGTTTGGGAGGCATTGCAGAATGATCTCCAAACCAGGGGAGTAAATATGATGACCAAGGATCATGAAAGACCTACACACGCCTGCATGGTGGATCATTATTATTTATTTTTTTATGCGCATGGAGGAGACAAAATTATAATGTAAAACTTGCATAATAAAAACAAACCAAAATAGGAACGACACAATATAACGACAAAAGAACTTATCAAAATCACTATGTGGCAATTGAATAACGATTTAGGCAAACATGCCGGTAAGATCCTGTGTAGCGGGGAGAACTGTTTTTCATATGCCTATTTACTATGAAACATTGAACAATATATTTAACCTAACCTAACCTAACCTAATTTAGTATATTAGTGGACTATTTATGAATGTAAAATGTAAAAATTATTGTAACATTACCAAATTATTGAGATATAAGTACAGTACTGTACAGGTTTCCCCGCTTTACAGGATTATACCAACATGCCTAAAGTAAGAGTGTGGTGGTCAAAACATACTGTGTTTGTGTAGGTGTTGTGGTGCTGCCTGTAGGTCATGTGTGGTGGAGGGTGACAGGTGCAGCAATAACCACATTAAGAGTTTGTTTCGCGCCACCGCCCCCCGCCCGCCATCTCCACACAACAACACCGCCTGCACCCACTCTGGCTCGTACGTGTCCAAGCCATCATAACCAAGATCCTGGAATATATAAAAATCTATTAAAATAGCATACAAAACAGACAGGCACTTATCCATGCAACTGTAAGGTCTCCTGAGGGTTAAACTTAAGATGACTAGTGCCACATTATTAGAAACGATTTATTAGGAATAATAGGTATGCATAGACTCGCAATAATGGGTAACCTTATTCGGGCGTACCGCCCGCCTTGTTTACACTACTTGCACACTCGCGATCATGTTCCTGTGTCTATTCTGGCTGCTGTGGGATACAATAATTGGTTGAGGATAGGCTTTGCCCCCCCCCCCCCCCCCAATGACTTATTGTTATCATCATAGCCTATGGGCTATATTGCCACTTGCCAGCAGGGGGCAAATAACAGAAAAATTAGCCGTCAAAATAGACGGGAACGTAACCTCGCACGCACAACCTATGTAAAAATGACGACCGTATGCCCGGATACTACATCCTTCCCCAATAATGTTCTCGATATCGTCCGCATGGAGGATTAACGATAAACAACTTAAAAAACCCGATATGACCTAAAGAATAAAGTCACGTGCATAAACAAACAATTTTGTTGACTCTTTGGTAAGGATGGTAGGCTATTAGCCTAGAGGGCGTACCGTCGGACGGTCCGTCATTTTGTTTACATAAGTCGTATGCTCGCAGTCGCAGCTAGGCTATGTTTGCGTCAAATTGATTTTTGTCTTCAAGATATGGAATTTATCCAGTTTAACACCGGATCGGAACCGGATGGTTCGGCCATATGGAACGTATGGAAAGCGAGAGACTAAGAGGGTGTACGAGAGCGAGGTGGAGGGACAGAGAGGGAGAGGTAGACCGAATATGAGGTGGAAGGATGGAGTGAGGAACTACATGAACGAAGGCGGTGCTGGTTGGGGGGGGAGGGGCGTCGACTGAATGGGGACAGAGGTGCATGGGGGCGGTTTGTTCGTGGCCACCCCTTCGGGGATCACGGCGTCAGGCAATAGATAGATAGATAGAACACCGGATCGACACCATCGATATATTATTTAGGAAAATATATTAGTTATGTCATGTACTTCATCATTGCCATATACTGTATGTCCAAACCGTCGGTAATTCATTATAATATACGCCCTAAATAACTAACAAAAAATCTAAGGATGTAGTATCCGGACTACGGTCGTCATGTTTACATAGGTCATACGCTCGCGGTTTTTGTTTTTGTTTTATTCTATTTTTGCCTCCTGCTGACAACATATATGATGATTACAATGAGTCATGGGGGGGGGTGAGGGGGGGGAACTTATTTTTGTATCCCACGGCAGTCAAAATTGCTGGAAATGTGATTGCAAGCGAGCGAATATGTTTTGTTGCTTTGGTGTCTTAAGATGACGGATAATGTTTTTTGGTATAGTTTATGACCAACCAGTTAAGGGCCCCATTGATGATTATCAGTGTTTTATCACTTTCATGAACGGTACTTTGTTGGTGTAATGTAATTACCGTCGCAAAATCACTATAGGCTAAGTGAAATACGAGAAACTGTTGGATTGTTCACCCATAACACAGGGAACGTGAGCTGGGTTTAGACCGTCGCGAACCCATAAACAGGGAACGTGAGCTGGGTTTACACCGTCGCGCACCTATAAACAAGGAACGTGAGCTGGGTTTAGACCGGCAGCGAGACAGGTTAGTTTTCGGTTAGGTTAGGCTAATGTTGAAAGTACTATAATGTGACAGTCCTCGGTAGCCTAATAACCCTTTCCCTGCGAATGACTTCTGGAACGCATAGGCAATTTACAGCAATTTCCAGGCTTTAAAAGCCTGTAATAGCCGTAGAAATAGAGTGTCAGTGGGCTGGAGCGTGAGGGACCACCCTCCAACCCTCAGAGCAGCCAGCCGCTCACTGAGAGAGAGTGTGTCGCGCGCGGGTGTCTCACAACAGTGTTGCCGAGCGAGCGAGAGCGAGTTTTCCCGAATGTCTATGGCAGCGCTGCGGGTGAATCCCGCCACCTACGAAGTTCGTTCTGGTCTCATTTTGAAGCTATTTTCGGCTAGTTTTCGGCAGAATACAGTTCATTTAATGCAGATGCTTGATTACCAGTAACCATTCAGGAGTGCCTGAATAGGCTATGCCCGAAATAGCGCAAATAAGCCCGCAGAGAAAGGGTTAAACAACACTGTATATCAAAGAAAAAATAAAAGCAACAAAAAATTACCTGAAAAACTAGTAGGCCTAGCCTAGGCTAAATGGTTGGTGATACATTTTTACATTTTTGTTTTTTTTTGTTTTGCAATTTCCGACGGGTTTCATAAAATAACACCTACTGTAGGCCTAGCTTAGGCCTACAAAAAAAAATAAAATAAAAAAAAATAATAGGCCAAGGCTAGGCTAGGCTACTTGTAAAAATCGTCCCCGGTGTTAAACAGGATAGTTACTCAAGATATTATACCACGACCAGCTGTTATTTACCCGTAAGTGTCGTAACCCCTTGCTGGTAATATATATGATGACGACAATAAGTCATGTGGGGTGAGAGGGGCAAAGCCCCCCTCAACCCATTATTGTATCCTAACTTCTTACGGCCAGCCAGCTGTTAGGTAAATATGTTACCGGCTGTGGGATAAAATAATAGGTTGAGTGGGGCTTTGCCCCCTTACCCATCCATGACTTACGCCTAGGCCTAGGGCCTATTGTCATCACCATGACGGTAAGACCAATAACACAACCCGTACCAAAATTGATAGCAAAGTTGAGTTACCGTCAGGAACGTTAGGCCTCGCTCATAAAAGTTAGAAGTAGGCTAAGCTATCTTTCAGTGTTAGCCTAGGCCTAGCCCTGTTGATATTTGGCTAGCCTATCTTTACCTAGTTTTGGGTAGGGTAGCCTAGTCCATGGTCTCTTTACCATGACCTAGCCTATGTTAATTTGGTAAATAGCCTATTGACCGTTAATTTAACTAAATTATATCATAGGGTAACATGTTAGAGGATAGGCTATTCGATAAACGGTTTCGTCGAGTGAATAGGCTAGCTGACCACTGTCAAGATTCAATATTAGCCTAAAATGGCAATTTCTTTGTTAGCCTAAGCCATTGCTTTCATCAATAGCCTAGGCGTAGGCTAGGCTAGGCCTATACGTATTTCATCATACCAAACTTGCACATTATGAGCCTATGTTAGCTTGAGTGGTGTATGTGCCATAATGATGATGTAGTTGTACCTGTAGCCGTGAAATAATATCCCGGACAGCCGCCTCCTCCCGCTGAGCCATCATGTAAACAAACTTTAACAAAGTCAAACAGCTGACACACTTCCCGCCAAAAATGAAAATGTCTAAATGGAGAACCACTTTGCCCGATGATATTTAACTTACCTACTGAGTAGCCTGTGTGGTTCAATATAAAACAGTGACTTAAGAGACAATACATAAGCAACTAGTGTTCAGTAGAGCTTGTAACTCTACCACACATGAAAATCTGAACACCTGTCACATAAATGGGCGTGGCCACGGTGGATATTGTATAATGTCCGGTTCATAATTATATGAAATGAGATACAAATGCTTATCGAGGTCATATCAAAGATTTAATTTCATAATTTGCCCATTGAGGTCATGCAAGATGAATAGGATGGCCCTGATATGGACCCAAATTTTTTGGATGGCCACAAACTCACGCACGTGCCCCATTTCTATAGCTGTCGCTCATATTCATCCAAACTGGGCCAACTTAATTCACAAGCTAAAATATACCTGTTTCTGACAGGTAGGCTATGCCAGTGCGAAAGATTTTCCTGCAATTCAGATAAATGCACTGAATTTCGGTGTGAGCATCCTAAGTTCGAATCCCTGGACTAGCTGCCACATGTAGGCTATTTGTTGATTTCATTAATTGAGTTTAGGAGTAAAGTCGGTTGGTGGAGGTAACATAATAATGATATATTTACCATATAAAGCAATATTACTGCATCATATGTGCATATTTTAATTGTATAATGAACATGTGAACATTGAAGAACAAGAATTGGTGTAAAGAGCAAATATCCAGTGAAAAAGTGGATTGACAAGAGCCAAATTCAAGGCCTGTTCTAGTCAAAATGTCTAGCCAAACAAAGCTTGAAGCAGTAAAAGTCAAAGGATGAGGGAAAGACAGAATAAGGGAGAGAATTAGTAAGAGAAGGCGAGTTGATGAGACAAAATATACATTTGACTACCTTTTCCAGAAGAGGTAGACCAAGAAAGACATGGGATCAGGTGGTACAAATTGGCCAAAGGACTGACTAAGAGGGACACCAAAGACCGGGCTGCCTGAAATACCGCCATAAAGTGAACAAAAAGACTAACCTACAATTTATTTTTATTTATTACAATTTTTTTTGCGCCATTGAATTCAAAATAGGCAAAGTGGGGATCGGTCCTGAGTATCTATTCTATATACTCAGGCCCAATCCCCACTTTTCCATTTTTTTTTTTCTTTTTTACTGGATAATAAAAATATCAAACAGAATTTTCATACATTTATTAAATAACCTCTTTTTCAAAGACTGCACTATAGCCTACAGGTATACAACAAGAGGTGGAATATGATACAGCTCGCCTCATAAATGTCAAAGACAAAAGATGGTGTGATATGGTATACAAGTCTGTTAGCTTTTTTGTTTTAAGGGACCCCACTTCGCTTTTTTTCTCTTTCTCTCCTTCTCTCTTTGGCTTGTATCCATTCGGCCCCATTCAGCCTACTGTTTAAAGACATTTACCCCCATCCAGGTGTCGATATTTTCCTGGCGAGCGGTAGCGAGCCAGCATAGGCCTATATATATTTTTGTTTTGACAGCAAGCTAAATTTGTACATTTTTCGATAAAAAAAATGTCTCCGGCGTTTTCTCCATACAATGCTAACTCGCTATCCTTCACCAGGAAGAAATAGATACCTGGATGGGGATAAACGTCTTAAAGCAGTTTGCTGAATGGGGCCGAATGGATAGAAGCCAAAGAAAGAGAGAAAAGGAGAGAAAGAGAAAACAAAACCAGTGACCCCCCAATAACCATGAATCTAACCTTAAAATAAACAATAAATATTTATAATACAGTAATAATATCAAGTGCAGTATTTTCTTATCTAGGGAAATTTAACCTTTTCTGCATTTGAGGGTACTTTTCACCTTATTCTAGCTAACATTAGATGATTTTTGTTCACAAATCAAAGCAGCAATGTTTTCTCAATTGATCACTTGTGAGTTTTAGGCTATAAGGAAGTTGGAGCCGTAAACATCGATATTAAATAGAAATGCAATAATAATATGGGTTTGTGATGGTCAAAAAGTATGCTGAATTTCGTTTTGTGTGTCTAAATTTACTATAACCGTATTTTAGCTGGGAATTCTGCTAAATATTGATGTCTACAGCTCCAACTTCCTTATAGAATGAAACTCGCAAGTAGTCCATTAATCATTTCACTCCCAACAGATCCCTTCTATACTTAGTAATAAGTTACTAATAAGAGCATGTTTTCTCAATTAATCATTTCACTCCCAACAGATCCCTTCTATACTTAGTAATAAATCACACTGAACAAAATAAAATAAGGTAATAAAAGTAGCGCTATGAGAATTTGTTCAGCATGACCTAACTCACAAATATCCAACTGAAAGAAAATCCCATTGTTCAAGTGTGACAAGGAAATGGAGAAGGGGGTCCAGAAAATGCGAGTACTACCCCCTTAATTAAGTAAGAATTTGTGAGAAAAAATATTTCAGTCCTCTTCAGTTTTCTATTTTAACCCCTTCAACACAATGACGTACTTTATCTCATATTCTGGTTACCATTAGTCAATTTTTTTTAGCTTATAATCTACCTCTGTGACTCAAAGGGGTAAACACGATCTCAATAAACTCTCAGATTAGCATAGGCCCTTTTTAAACTGTATAAAATCGTCTAATTTTAGCCAGAATAAAAGGTAAAACGGCGTCATCGTGCTGAAGGGGTTAATGTGCTGATATTGAATAAGTCAATGTTCCTTGTGAGAATAATAACCTTATTATCATATTTAATAATGTCTATATTGAAAACTACTGTATATTCAAATTAATTTTTTTATTGCGGTTTTCCGTTTTTTATTTTGCTAAATCGTTATTTCCCCACACTGATTTTGATAAGTTCTTTTGTCTTTATATTGTGCCGTTCCTGTTTTGGTTTGTTTTGCAAGTTTAACATTTAAATTGTTTTGTTTTCTTCAATATTTTCCGCAAACTTCATAGAAGTTTCAATGTTCCTCAAAATAATAGTTAATCTCTAATAAAGTCTTTATAAGCTGATTAACACTCAATCCGCGGGTCCTGACAATTGTCGAGTGAGAGAACCATGGCCTATTCAGCGGGTCCCAACAATATTTGGGTGGGATTTTGAGCACATTATCGGCTATGAGAGAGTCCACGCGTTGGGAGGGCGACACGCGCGCTCTGACCGCTCAGTCTGGGCCTAGCGAGGTAACTGGCGTCCCTACCACACACCTCCACATCCCTCGCCTCGCGAGGACGAGGATATTCTGAGGAAATTACCGTATTTTAGGGTTTTTGCACTCGTCTTGCAACATCGTTGCAAGACAACCCGTGGTCGTAGAAGGATGATTTAGGTGTCATTCGAAAGCTCTATTATCGCCCTTTCACGGATACATAATTGTAATACGCTCTGGCTCATGTTTATGCATGAAAAAGAGCATGGAATGAAGCTCGTTTAGGGTAAATATGCCCGCCTGCCAGGTAGTAGAAGTTACAAATATCCCCGTTTGACAGGGGTTAAGATCATCTGCAAAGTTACACCCATTTGAATCAGTATCGAACACAAACAAGACAATACAAATTTTAGTCTAAATACACAATATTTCAAATAAGTGCTAATTTTCCTGATTACAAAAATAGAGTATAAACTGTATTCATTATAATAAATCTAGAAAATGTGACTCCCACCTTCTTGTAACTCAGGGAGGACTGAACCAAAAAAGCTGTACAATTTTACACCTACCTTAGTCGCGAGCCGTGGCATAGTCAGTAGAGCATCGGCGGATCAAACCTTCACTGTACATTTTTTATTGGTAGATGTCACCCCCGGGCAACTAGCCCTAGCGATTCGTGACAAACGCCTAATGTTCATGGCCACCCCTTCTCGGGAATTACGGTGTCTGGAAAAAATAAATTAAAAAAAAAAAAAAAAAAAAATCTTCACAAATGGTAGAAGCATCAACTAGATTGATCCAGTTCTTTTTTAACCCCATCTGTATCGGCAACGTGTATTTATTTCTATTCTAGCTATATTTATAAAATTTTATGCAGTTTAGGAAGGGTCTGTGGTAGTAAAAAAAAAAAAAAAAAAAAAAAAAAAAAAAAAAAAAAAAAAAAAAAAAAATTAAGTGAGATATAACAAAGCCTATTAATTGCGGTAGGCCCTTATCAAACAGAATAAAATTGTATAATAGTAGCCCGAATAATGCTAAAAGGATGGCATCGGTACCAAAGGCGGAGGGTCGGGATTAAAGACTTGCCATAATGAACAGATTATAGTATGGTAACAAGTGAATCATAGACCAAACTATTTGTGCTTGTCACTTTATACCGAACTCAATTACAGTAGAACCCTGCCCATCCGGCGCTCTCAGATCTGGAAACCCAAGAGATCCAGACAGGAAGTTTGATCCACAGTCATGTTTCAGCCAACCAAACTTGTCTGGATGGCTTGGGAAAAACATAAGTCAATCCGGAAACGAACGAGACGAATAGAAGTTATCGCACGTATTGTTTACATCCAGAGTTAGTTATCCAGACTTGTAAGTCAGTCATCCGGATTTGTCTGGATCGCTGAAACCTAAGTCTGGTTGTTTAAGTTAGATGTCCGGACTTATGTTTCAGCCATCTGGATTTGTCTGGATGGCTGAATATATATCCGGACTTTCGGCAGATCCAGACAGGGTTCTCCCCCAATTAGTCTGGATGGACGAGGTTTTACTGTATAGTTTTTTTTTTTCCAGCTGATGATAAATTGTCATGTCCCCATCTTGATTATTTCTAACAATGTTCTTAAAACCAATAACACCCCAAATTAAATTAATGAAAGCATGTGATTCTCCCAGGACTCAAACCTAGGATATCACATACAGAACTTACACGCTCTAACCATTACACCATCAAGACAGTTATAAGTGCAGCACATGACCACGATTGATATCCATTTATCGAATACTGGATATTAATCTAATCATATATATACTGTACCCAACTGCACTATGAATAGCCTAATGATTAAGAGAGAGAAAAGAACATTTTATGGGGCACGGATCACGTAGGACCAACCTCGCTACGAAATATTCTTGGACCTACTGACATATTTTTAACATCGTTCTTAACCCTCTGAAGCTCTGACACGTTTTAGCAGTATATTTTGGCTATCAATAGACGATTTTATGCAGCTTGGGAAGTATCTGTGGGTATTAAAAGGATACCTAAATACTATCTCAATCAACCCTTTGACTTCCATATACCGTTACTAATCTGAATAAAATCGTCTAATAGTAGCCAGAAACAGAACAGACACGCGTATTGGAGCTTGAAAGGGTTAACACCTATAACACTCCAAATGAAAATAATGGAAGCACGTGATTCTCCCAGGATTTTTTAAACAAAATGGTGTTAATCGTCAAAACTAAGCATTAATATTTGTGCAGACATATGTATGTATATACGGTCTGGTCTCATATAAAACATGTTCGAATAACAGGAGTCTCACACACGAGCAAGCAAAAATATTCATCCCAAAATTTTCTATTAACACGAGGATGATCAATTAACATAAGTCAGGCTTTTCATTCCTATATGTTCTTATGCTTGATTTTGTGTGAATCAGTGCCATTTAACCTATGAAAAGCGAAAAATAAGGGATATCTAGAGCTAATCGACCAATTAGCTATTTTACGGTAGGTTACATTGTTCAGATAGAGCAAATTCACATAACGCGAGGTCACGCCTCGACCAATTTCTTGCACTATACAAGACTCTTACTCCGGCACATGCCCCATAGCTGGGGGTGACCGACTTGAGACAGAGACCGAACAGAAACGACATTTAAAGTTCCAATATTTAGGGTCCGGGACCACTTACGTGTTACCTTGCTCCTTTCTCTGTCTCGTCTAGCAGGTGAATTTGACAAAGGGAGGAGGATTCCTAGCCTCCCGCCCCCACAGACTACTGCAGAGAGTAGTTTCATATATTTCCATTATATATCGAGAAGTCAGCTGCTAAGGGACTGAATTTACCATCCGCTGAAAACAAACCTAGTAAGTTTACAAAGGAGCTCTTCATTCAAGCGAGTGAAAGATGACAAAAAGAGAGACATACAATAGACATCCACCTGGTGATAGCTAAACTCCCCCTCTCAGTTCAGTACACCACCACGCATTCCCTCGTTCTATTTTGACCAGTACAGTACAGGTCTCCCTCACTATCTGATGTCCCAATTTACGTTATCATTATAGGTTTTTATTTCAAGCTTAACCCTTCCCGCCCGGGCAGCATTTTAAAAGGACACCGCGGCAGATGGGCAGGAGCCCGGGTGTCCTTTTAAAATCTGTAAGCTTGAAAGCCTATTCAGCTTGTTTTGAAAGCCGCGCGTCCGACGTATGTAAACAAAGCCTGTCGGAGGCGACGCGCGCACCTCTGGAAGCAAGCAGACGTCGGAGCTTTGTTGTTGTGTGGTCTGCTAAGACAGATTCAGTCTTGAAAAGTGTGTCACATTGCTAAAATCATGAAAAAATGTGCTCCACGGAAATCGTCATCACAACTGAACCAGTTGACTTAAGAGAGCTCTACTCAACGCCAGTCTACAGATTGGAAACCACAGTACGTTTAGACATGCGTGGGAATTTTCTAGCAGTTAAAATAACAAAGATACGGTAGCCTAGGCTTAGACGTTTTTCGGCCATATCACCCGGATCTCAACAACGTCCTTAGGATAGCGAGCCCGTGCGGGAAGGGTTAATTTGATCTGCAAAAAAATAAAAAAAATAAAAATCAATAAATAAATAGGAAAAGTGGGGATTGAACTTGAACACAGTATATAGATAGATATAGATAGGTGTTTGGGTCTGGGTTTTGGCTGGTCCGAGAATCCATCCCCATTTACCCCATTCATTTTAGGGTTCGCTATATGATTTTTCTATTTACGATCGGGTTTTCAGGAACGTAACCCAATCGTATATCGAGGGAGACCTGTACTAGATAAAAGGGTCCGTGGGAGTTAACCCCTTCTGTACCGGCAACATCTTTATCATTTTATTCCTGCTATATTTAGAGGATTTTGTACAGTTTTAGAAGGCTCTGTGGTAGCAAAAAGGGTTAAGTGCGATAGTTCGAAGACTTCCCAAACTTGACTACTTCCTTTAACGTGACGATAGTGCGTTGTTATATGTGTGATTAGTTTGCTTGGGAAACAGATTAACTTGCTCATGTAGTAATGTACACCCTATGTGGTGGATTGTGTTCTTTTATTTAATAATTTTCATTTTAGTAAGCGTTGTTTCCACATAGCGATTTTGATAATTTAATTTGACTTTATATTGTCCTTGTCCCAATTTTGGTTTGTTTAGTTTGCAAGTTTTACATTTTAATTGTTGGAGAAACTATGAAACTAAATACAATTGTCTAATAGTAGCCAGAATGGTGTACAGTCACTCGGGCCGCGCTCCAGTATGACCGCGGCCTGCTTGAGCCACGGTAAGATTGGGCCGCGGCATACCTGTTATTTGCCCCCCTGCTGGCAATATATATGATGATGAAAATAAGTCATGGGGGGGTGAAGACCCTTAACCCATTATTGTATCCCATGGAAGTCAAAATAGACGAGAACGTGATTGCGAGCATACGAGTAATGTAAACAAAGCGGGCGATACACCCGAATACTACATGGGCGGCGGCCCAACCGCCATGGGACCGCCAGAATATAGTTAAAAGACGTCGCCGGGACAGAAGGGGTTAAAGGGATGATAGAGTTCACCCCTTTCACTGCGAGAGGCCCTTAGCTGTATAAAATCATCTAATATTAGCCAGAATAAAAAACAAAATGCCTCCACGCTACTCAAGGAATTGAGTTATTGTCTGATTAAAAGGGTTAACTCCAGCATATGACACATTTGGTCTTCATTGGATCTGAACTGAGCTGTAACCAAAATTAATATAAAGCCTGACATACACACTCAATTCGACCTGTCAAGTCTTGGTACCGCAATGGCTAGTTCTTTCGTGGATGGGGTGGTTTGACTGGGCTGCACAAACTGTATAGTCATCCACGCACCCGCTCAAATTAGCTTCAAACTGTCCTGTACAACGTTGGGCTTGAAATGTCAAACCGAGTGTGTGTGGCAGCCTAACTTTCTTTTCCACAACCTTTCGCAGCACAATATTCCACTACACCGACCTACATTAAGAAACGGAGCTGTGAGAATTAAATATCCACGTTTGTCTACTTATGTACAATTACTTATAGGGTGGACTGGCATATTCGTAAGCGGAGGTCGAACTAGTGCGCAAAATCGATACAAATACCTCCCACAAGAAAATAGTAGTTAGATTACAAACTTTAGTGTCAAAATGTGTGATAGTTCAGATACAGTCGCCTGCCATGAGAGAAGAATACAAATTTTACTGAACAAATCTGACACATTGATGGATTATTTCAACACATTCCTTTTAATCTCATTCAATATTTACCGTCTCAAGTGTTAGTAGACCAGCTACTTGTGTACTAAACTGTACACTCAGATGTCATAGTTTCTAGCCCATTCATATGAAATTGTGAACCCCCTATGTGTTTCTTTGGGCAATTTTAACTATCTGAATGACCTTGATGTGTGTGAATTTGTGTTTTGTTTTTGTGTGTTCATTGTTTTCTGTTGTCCCTGTTCTTGCTCTGTCTTGAGCCCCCCCCCCCCAATAATAATAATTATAAAAATATATAAAATAAAAATTGGAAAAATGGGGATTGGGCCTGAGTAAATAGATAAATAGATAGAATAGGATTGATTTTTGGATAGAACTTGCTTTTCAATAAATAGTATTTACAGTTTTGTAGTTGATGTAGATAATTATATTGAAAATTTTGTTTCCAGAAATATACTTTCATAATTAAAATAGGTGCAGTCCACAAATTTGTATGAATGGGCTAGAGACCATGGTATCCAAGTGTACATTGTGATGCTATATTCATTAACCCATAAACTACGACCGTCCTCAAAAGATTTTTTTTTTCCCCACTCACATAGGGGAAAAAAAATTAAATAAAAAAATATTGAGGACGGTCGCCGTTTACGGGTTAACCTATTGTATCTCTATTCAGCATTATTAAAGTTTTAGTTTTGTATTGATTTAGCATACCAACTGGACGGCCACATAAGAGGAGGCCCGTCCACCCTAAGTGTAGTCCTGTCTCACCTTATGCTTACAATAAAAGGGGTGTTGTCAGTCTCACAAGTGGACACCGGATCAAGATCAACTCCCGGGTCCAGCCAGATCATTTAAAGCCCTTCAGTACCATGGAAATAATGGCATGCATGCATTCATATCGTTTATTAAAATAAACAATTAACTCTTTGATAGCTTTGATACAATCCCAGCTATAAATGTATTCCTCCAATAGTAAATTTCCAAATTAAGAGACAACCTCCGAAGTTAACAAACTGCACCACAGCAGTTATCTGGAAGCTCTCGGCTCCAACACCACATTACCACCTCCAGGGACCATACGAGATAGTTGGGAGCAGTAGACTGCTATCAACTACTGGACTGTATATCGTTAATGATGTTCCGGGTTCTATTGTCAACCTTCCTGTGATGCAGGAGTGTAACTGGTACACCTTCAGCAAAGATACATTGGCCATAATTTCAGATATAATTTATGCTAACTACGGATGATTATACTCAGCTTAGGAAAGATCGGTGTGAACCCAATGATCAATTCAAGATACTGTGGCTGGTATCCCCTTATTCCTAGAGGTCTTTCTAAAGTTGAATAAAATAATTTACTGCTAACCATAATGATGAGAAAATTGGCATCACCGAACTGAAGGGACTTGAATTTTGGCTTCCCCTCTTATCCCCAACAACGAGACGGAATAAAGATCAAACCCACTGTCTGACAAAAACGCACTAGCTATGGGATTCCACTTGGCTTCCCCGAACTCCTCAACAGCGAGACGGGGCTTAGATCAACTCCTGTATCCGGTAAACTATCGTCGTCCCCTTTGGATCCCTCGTGGAGCAGTATGTATTCCCGAGAGCTGTAGCCGAACTTCACCACATCTTTCTCTAGTAGCTCCACAAACCGACGTGGATCAATCTTCCGGTTGTTGACGAAAGTCCCGTTGGCCGATTCTAGGTCGAGGATGTAGGGCTTCACCGTGCGACCTGTTGGAGATAATATATGGTATAGTAAGTAATTATGGGTGAGGCATATAATGATGACTGAAAGTGTTTTTTGTTTCACAAAAAGTAAGTCTAGCTTGCTCTTGTGATACAATACACACTCTTGCTATCTTGCATAAAACCACAAGTGCATGCTACACATACTTCACTAACTTGATCCTTTTTCCAAGTTCTTCATAATTATAAAGTTGTGGGGATAAACTGCTTCCCTCAAGGATAAAATATAATTAAACGTGTGGGTAAACAGGGATGGTAAATTAAAAGTTGAGCACTCTCAACACACTAACCTTTGGTGCCATCATTGCGGTGGTACGCCACAAGGCGGTACTGAAGGACGGCGTGTTGCTTGGAGCAGGAAGGGTGGTCCGTGGGGATGTCGGCCACCTTGCGATCCCGCCCGATCAGGTAAGCACTCTGACGGTGTAGCGGCAGGAACGGTAGGTCCTCGTCACCCTTGAAGATGTACCTGGGGGCGGGGGACACAGCCAGTCACACTAACAAGTCTTTGCTCACCTACACAACTTCAACTTCATCCCTATGTACTGTAGTTAGTTAACCTTGTAGTTAACATGATGGGCAAAATTACCTCATAAAAATTTAAATTCTACATAGCTACTGTATTCTTACATAAATTCATATGGTTTATTTAAAAATATTATCAGATCCTTGTCAATTTTAATACAATCTCAGGCTCTCAGCCATAAATATAATGCTTGCAAGTTCAATTTCACATTCAAAGTTAACTGGGATAAGAAACCATGTTAGTAGAAAACTCACTCAAAATCCACAAGAAAAATCAAATAATTAATCTTAAAAGGTATAGAGCTTTGGTAACTCAGAGGTGGCACTCTTAGTAGTGGAAACAGAGAGGGAATATCACAACTGCAACACAGTATGCTGTTTCTTTTCAACTGACGGTAAATAGCAAAGTTTCCATAAAGATTTTCAGTTATTTTGAAGATTTTGTAGTGAAACATGGTGCTAACTATATAAACTTGGGTCTTAATATGATGCAGAGACATAGTAGTTTCATATGCAGTGGGCTGGATCTATCAGAGTGAGGGTTGGTGTCCTCTACTTCCTATAGCTAGTTCTGACTTTACCTTTTTCATAATTCTTATTTATATTTCGTCGCGAGGCCGGTCTATGTGATCTGTGCCCCATGAATATTCTTTCCTCTCACTTAAACATTAGGCTACCATAGCGCAGTTGGGAGTATGAACATGATAGATTAATATCCAGTATTCGAGAATGGATAATAAGTCGTAGGCGTGTGCATAAACCTTTAACCGTCCTGGTGGTGTAATGGTTAAGGTGGCAAAAATCTGTGTGTGATAACCCGGGTTCGAATCCTGGCGGATCACATATACTTTAATTAATTTCATTGAGGGTGTTTGGTGTTGTGGTGAAATTAATAAAATATAGATTATATCTTTCTTCCTGAGAGTGGTAAAGGCAGTGGGGCCATAATGGTGTGCCCCAAGGTTCCCTATTGTCTTACTCTCACAGCCCACTGGCACAAGTCGGCCTTTCTCTCTGGCGTAGGGATGCAGCGACCCCACCGCCTGCCACTTCGGTGGTGCAGTTAGCCTCTGTAGCAGTTACGGTGATTTCTTGTTACTGCCTTATTGTAGCACGGTTAAGGCTGGTGTGGTGCGATTTTCGCCAGGTGCAGGTGCTTCAGGGGGACTTTGTTGAGTTTTGCTGAGACACTGTTAGCGCTATACCAACATCAGCCACTGTGATAACATGATGGGGTGTTGTTGTGGTAAGAATTTGTTGTACTGTGCTGCAGTAAAGACTGTAACCACCATGCTATGATTGCTGTGCACTGTGTGCAGTACTGTGATTGTACCATGGAAGCCACATTCACTGTGGACGGTTGCGGTCTTTAAACCCGTATGTATGTATGTATATATTTGTTCATTAACCCTTTCACGCACAGGACGCAATATGAGCCTATTCTGGGATACTTTCAAGCCTTTGTGACCATCAGGGATGTTTAGAAACCTTTAGTTTAGTTACTTAAACCTCTGCAGTTGTCTTTGAGTTAGCTGTGGGCAGAAAACTAATTTTGGAGAGGTAATTATAAGATTGAGATAACTCTATTTATGATTGCTAATCGGCAATCCCTGCGTCAACACGTGCGTGAAAGGGTTAAGTGTCCAAAAATTAGCTGATTCAATTTATCGTCAGCTGAAAAGAAACAGAGTATAGTTATGTGGAAGCTCCGGCAGCACCTTGCCACCTCTAGGATTCATGTGGTAGTGTTGGGAGCAGCAACTTCTCTCAAATGTACGGATGAATAGCCATACTGACGCCTCAACCAATTCATAAATAACTTAGAATGTGAAATATGTCTAGCTAAAATATAACACAAAAGCTCCATATTTAAAACTAACAGAGTAAAAAATTTTAAAATAAACAAAACAGCACACTTCAACTCACCATCTCCACCTCCTCTTGGGTTTCCTGGCTTCGGGTGGCTGAGAGTACTTGATCACAACCCCATTGTAGGTGTTGGAGTCCTCCGTCAGCTTCCCTGAGAGGGCCAAGTTAGGCTTGTGTTTTTCCTCCCCTCCCTCACCACCACCTTCCTTCCCTCCTCCTCCTCCCTCTTTTGGTTGAAGTCCATAGCCACCCGGTCTAGAATGAAAATCACATTAGAGTATTAACATAGCCGTCCTGGTGGTGTAATGGTTAGTGTTTAAAAATCTGTGTGTGATAACCCAGGTTTGAATCCCGGTGGATCACATATATGCTTTCATTAATTTCGTTGGAGGTGTTTGGTGTTGTGGTGATATTAATAAAAATATAGATTAAAATATGTGTCTTAAAAGGGAAGTTACTTAATTTTTTGTTTTTTCATGGACCTTCTCAGGGACTGAGGCGTCTGATAAAGATAGAGAGATAGACTTTACAGTGCTTACCTGATATTCTCTTCGGCCTGGTCCTGATTATTGTCGTCCGAATCGTCCTCCCTCTTGACCCTGGCTGGAAGATGTGGTCTTCTGAACTCCTCCACCCTCCTGCCCGGACCGTCATCATTGTGTCTCCTATCCGGGCCATCATCGTGTCTGCGGCTGGGCCTGATGATGTCGTCCTCATCATCAGATGACGACGTTGACACCTCTGACAGGCCCGGCTCCACCTTGATCTGCACCTCCTCCTCCTCTTCATCCTCCCACTTGCTCCTCACGTGTCTGGCGGGGGAGAGAATGACCACTAATGCACAAAACAATTAAATATTTTTCACACCCAACAATAGCAGAACAGATGGAATTTGTGGATATCTATGGTATGGTTGGAAGATCAATTACAAGAAAACTTCATGGGAAAGCAATGCTATAAACACAATCTACTGTACATTAAAGATTCTTGTGACACGACACACTCTATTATTCTAAATAATGCTATAATCACATGCATAAAATACTTTATAGCCTGAGTAATCCATACCAGCTGTAGCTTAAGACCCGTGTTTTGTAATTACAGGCAGCTGTTTTAGGCTGTCACATTGTTTTAATTAAATCAGACTTAAGTACCTAAAGCCACAAACTGCATTACAGATTATAGTAACACTGACCTTTCATGTTTCTCTCTCCTTTTTTCCTCCTTGCGATCTCTTCTCTCTGCCTCCCGGTCCCCTCTGCGGTCCCTCTCCTCATAATCCTTATACCTCTTCTCATCCCCTCGGTCCCTTTCTTCATAGTCCTTGTGCCTCCTTTCCTCCCCTCCATCCCTCCCTCTCCTGCCCCCCTCCCCTCTCTCTGCTGACGCCCCCCTCTGCCGCCTTTCCTCACTGCGGTGCCTCTTGTGGCGCCTGTGCTTGTGCTTGTGCTTCCTGTGGTGGTGTTTGTGCTTCCTGCTGCTGCTGCGATGTTTGTGTTCCTCTCCCCGGCTCACATACTCGCTGCCGTACCGCTCAGGGTCCTCATGTCTGCTGGAACGCGAGGTGGTGGTGGTGGTATTGGTGGTGAAATCTGCGTGCCTGTCGGCCTCTTCGTGTCTGGACCGCTTCCATCGTTTCCGACGTTCACGATCTGAGCACTCCACCTCCACCTCCACCTCTACCTCTACCTCCTCACTCCGATGACCCCGACGCTCCTTCCTCGATCTGGGGTAAAGAGAGTGAGAGAGAGCTGCCGATTACATTTATATTCAAATGTACAGTTGTACACCTCATGTTAAAAGGTACAGCCATTTTCTTTTCATACTTATGGCATTGTCAATTCACATCCAAATGTCATTGCTGTAGGGAAGGTTGTAGAAGACATCTTACCACTCAACTTCCTTTCTATCTATTGGGTTCTGCATTGGTAATCGCCACAGGCCCTATTAGATAAAGGCAAGCTTGAGGGCTGGGATCTCGTCGCCATATATATACATTTGTATCATAAAAGCAATGGAATTGAGAATTTACTATGCCAAAAGTAAGAAAACTCCCCCCATTGTTAACAGGTATCCAACCCTACAAAGACTTGGGCTATATTAGATAAAAATGATGTTAGGATTTGGTAAGCAGAGGTAAAGTTAGCTTAACCCTCCGGATCCGGGGGCCCTCATATGAGGCGGTTCGCTGGGTCCGGGGCCATTTTTGTACAGTCAAGCTTCATAATTCAGTAGCTACTGATTGAGACCACCTAGAGCAGTCAGGTTTTTTGCAAATTGTAGAACATCTTATTGTCTGTAGACTGCCGTTGAGATGACATCGCTACGACGCGTGGTTGCCGAGTTATGATGATTTTAGCTGCTTTTTACCTCATATGAGGCCTCCCGGACTCCTAACCAAAATACGTTTTGCCTCATATGAGGCCTCCCGGATCCCAAGGGTTAAGTTGGCTTTAATTAGGCTAAGGTTTTACATATCAATAGGGTTTAAGCAACTAACTAATTAAAACTCCACTCTCTAACCTGGATGCCTTGCGCTTGAGGTGCCGTCGTCGCCTCTCCCTTTCACTATCCTCCTGGCTGGACTCACTTTGACTACCCGGGGACCCGCCACTCGACCCACCGCTGCTCTCACTGTCACTGCTCCACTCACTGCCATAGCTGTACGACTCCACCTCCTCGCGATAGTCTTTCTTGTTCTGAAATGCAAGCTCAATGTCAGTAATTGGTTAAAAAGTACAGTAATTATATTGTAAAACTTGCAAAATATACAAACCAAAACAGGGACGACACAATATAAATGCAAAAGAATGCATACCGGTAAGTGGCAGACTGGCTAAAAAGATAAATTTTCTTCATTTAAGTCATTATTATTACATACCGTACATACATGCATTTAAAAGACTGAGTACGGTACCATACTCCATAGTTACAGGTCATAGATTCAGAATTGTGTCTTTGGAAGTTATATGGTACGGTACTGTAATATTTTTTTTTTTTTTTTTTTTTTTTAAGAGACAATGAACGGAGGAAGGAAAAACACAGATAAAACAAAAAGGTCCATGTGCCTAAAGGCATCCTCCATTCATAAAATGTTTGTAACAACTGGATTTAAACATTTGTAGATTGTAAGTTTGTGGAAAGCAATTTGAGGGAAGTGAATTCCAAAGAGTAGTAGCTCTGGGGATAAATGAATTCTGATAAGCAGAAGTTCTGCATTGTGGAGGAGAAAGTGTAAATTCATGGGCGCTCTCAGCTGCCCTAGTTCTACGGGGAAAGATGTGGAGAGGCGGCACAATTGAAGCAAGTTCCTCGGAACAATTGCTGTGAAAATATCTGTAGAATAATGCAAGGGATGCAACGTTTCTTCGTATGGATAATGTAGGAAGGCCCTGTGTGATTGCAGGGTTATTGATTAATCTAATAGCTTTATTTTGAATTTTGTCCAACTGCCTCAATGCAACCACTCCACTTCCACCCCACAGAGGTGAACAGTAATCCATCTGAGAACGCACATGACTTTTATATATCACGGCCAACTGCTCGTCAGTGAAGAATTCTCGAACTCTGTACAGGAGTCCCAGTTTTTTAGAGGCATTCTTAGCAATGCCTCTAACATAATGTGTCCAGCTCAAGTTAGTAGTTAATGTTACACCGAGAATGTCAATACTAGGGGAAGTGGGAATATTTACATCATTAAAAAATATATGGGAGTCAGTGAGATTCTGTCGGTTAGAAAATTGAATGTACTTGGTTTTCTGTGCATTAAAGGAAACTAGATTCTTTTGTCCCCATCCATTAATTCTAGAAAGGTCCTGGTTCAGAGAAATTGCAGTGTTTATTTTTGAATTTATAAGATCGGGTTGGGTGAAAGAATTGGTAAATGTGAAGGAACTGTGGAGTGTTGAGTCATCTGCGTAGGAATGTATTGGATTATGAGTGGTAGATATGAGATCATTGATATGAATGAGGAACAGAATTGGGGCCAAAACTGATCCCTGGGGAACACCAGTATTTATTGAGTGAAATTGAGAATAAAGGCCATCTACCATTACACATATTTTTCTGTTATGAAGATAAGAAGAAATTAGTGGAACTAATAATGCAAGGCCGTAGTGTGACATCTTCGACAATAAGGATTGATGCCAGACTCTATCAAATGCCTTTGATATATCCAGTGCTATTGTATGTGTTTCACCATGTTGGTCTGTAGCTTGGTTGATTTGATGCGTAAGAAGGCAAAGCATGTCTGCAGTTGATCGACATCGTCTAAAACCATATTGCCTATCACTGATTAATTTATTATTCTCAAGATGCTTAATTATGTGATTATTTAATATAATTTCAAAGACTTTACCAAGAGTGGAAGTTATAGCTATTGGTCTGTAGTTTGATGGATCTGAAGAGGCACCTTTTTTAGGAACTGGATGGATGTTTGCTTCTTTCCAGGGTACTGGGAAGCATGAGGTATGAGTACACAGACGGAATTTTTTTGCCAATACAGGAGCGAGCGCCAAGGAGCAATTCTTAAGTACTATTGGAGGAATTTCATCTGGACCAGGAGCCTTATCTACCGAGAGATTCTGCAAAATAGTTTTGACATGTCTGGTGTGGATCTTAAGTGAGGGAATTTCAGGCGAATTAAAATTAAGTACAGGGACATCTTGATTTATTTCATCTATGGTTGAGTTGGTGGAGAAAATAACCGCAAGAAGGTTAGCTTTACCTCGTGGGTCACTTACAAGATTGCCAGTCGGAGATTTTAATGGTGGAATGGATGAAGCAGTAGTGAAGTTGGATTTAAATGAGTTAAGAGTAGACCAAAATATTTTGTTATCATTTGGATTATTTAGAAGTTTATTTGCCTGCTTGTGGAGAAAGTTTGGTTTAGTTAGGTTTAATACAGTTTTGGCATGATTTCTGATGTTTCTAAAGTAATTAAAGGCTTCATGTATTTTTGATCTTGTGTATGCATTGTAGGCTATTGCTTTTTGTTCAGTTACTCTAGCACAATTATGGTCAAACCATTTAGGTGAATTAGATCTTTTACTGTACTTTTGATGAGGAATAAAAGTTTCCATTCCAATTTTTACAAAATCTTGTATGTGGCTCAAGGTGGAGTGTGCATCATTAGAAAAGAAAGAGGTCCAGGGAATATCAATAAAGAAACCTTGAAGACCCTCCCAGTCTGCCCTATCGTAATGCCATTTAGTCACCAAAACAGGTTCAGAGTGGGAAGGTGTGGTAGGTGATAGACAGGTGGCCTGTATCAGACAGTGATCAGAAGATCCAAGCGGGGACCTCACTGTAACATCATAATTTTCTGAATTGGTTGTTAAAAATAAGTCCAGTAGGTGGGAATTATGATTAGGATTATCTGGTACACGGGTGGGTTGGTTGACTAGTTGAGTGAGATTAAATGAGTCTGCAAATAGCTCACATTCAATACCAGCATCATCAGTCCTGGCTGAATGAGTGAGCCATTCAACATTATGGACATTAAAATCACCCAACACAGTGATTTCAGAAGAAGCATTTAAGTTGAGGACACTGAGTTGTGAGGACAGAGAATCAAAAAGACTTTGCTCTGGAGGAGTATTTGGGGAACGGTAGATGCAACATATGTATTTAAATTTACCAGCAGAAATTAATTTGTATATAGAATAATCAAAATAGGGACAATTGAAACTAGTAACCTCCTCCAGGGCAATTTCAGATTTTGCGAAGTAACATACACCTCCTTTAGGTCTGAAATTTTGGAGCAGTTGATAACCTGGAAAATTAAATCTAGACGTGTCAGATGTGGATGTTACTTGAGTCTCTGTCAAAAAAAGGAGAGTAGGGGATTCTGCTTGAAGAAATTGGTGTACAGAATTGATGTTAGAGTGAAGTCCCCATATATTGCTAAAGAAAAAGCTGCACCGACGAGCAGCTGTGGGACGTTGCAATGCTCTTGACACAGTCGCATGATGACGACCGGGAGGGCCCTGTGTCAATGACCCAATCCTGCCGGGGGTGGATATCCGAGGGACCACCAGGTTTGCTCTTAACAATTGTACTGCCATATTTATTGGGTAAGGTGTATGGTGTTACATGTATGATATGTAGTGGGAAGAGTAGTGTTTAATGGATAGAGGATAGCAATGTAGGGCAATGTCGTGAAGTTGGATGTGTATGTTATATAAAGAGGGTTTTCCTGATACCCCTGATGTGTGAGGCAGAAAGATATGTATCCAGCTACCAAGGCCTGGGAGAGAAAATGGAATTCAGGCTATTCCCTGAGTCTCCCGAAACCTTGGAGCTAATATGGCCAAAACAGTACCGTACCGTTCAACAAGACTACATCGGCCATAGGCTATACCCGGTACCATGTTTTTGTTTTTCTTTTCTTCAAGAAATAGTGTTTTATTGTTGTTTTTCATGGTTTGAGTGAAGGATTTGTATTAACTTACCCATTATCTATCAACTCGTATGTATGTATTACAGTATGTATAGGGCGTCAAATGGCGCCATTTATCAGGTGAATTGCGTTTTTACAGTAGGTGAGCAAAATGATGAGATAAATTGGATACATGATGGGTTGAGGGGGGCTATAGGAAGTATTGACAACCTTTCTACAGTAGGTAGACATAGGCCTATTGCTACTGTCTTTTTGGTACTTATTACCGAAACTACCACTAATTAATTCTCAATATTTGAAGGCTATTATAGAATAAGGATGTTGCAAAGATCATATTAAAATGTGTTTCAACCTCCGGAGATACATTTTATGTGCACTATATAAAGTACTGTAAAAAAAAAAAAATCGGTAAATTGATATGGTGTGACACACAAGTTTTAGCATGTGGTTTTTTTTTTGCATTTTTTATTTGATATACGGTTTTGTTTTATACCAAGGACTGCAGCAAATGAGTATTTACCCATTATCCAACAATCTAAAAACACGGCCCCCACTAGTGGGGAGGGCTATGAAGATCAGGGAAATTGCGGGGTAAAAGGGGAAAAATAGGGGTAATATGGGAAGAACTCTGAAAATGAAATATAGAAAAGTAAGAAAACGTTAAAATGTGAAAATCCGAGCCAAGTTTTGGCAAAAGTTGGCTCGGATTTGGGTATTTTTCAGAGTACAAAAACCCCAAAATTGGGAAAAAAAGTTGGCTCGGCTTTTGGCATTTTTCAAAGTAAAAAAACCCAGTAATTGAATTTTGAAAGTTGGCTCGAGTTTTCATGTTTTTTGAAACCCATTAAACCCCAAAATTTGAAAATCCGAGCCATTTGCCAAAACTTGGCTCGGGTTTAGCGATTTTTTGAAGTAAAAAAACACAGTAACCTAACCTAGAATGTTGGATACAAGAATAACCCTTACCTACCAGCTAGTATGTGTCCCTAGTTTATCCCATACCTACCAGCTGATCCCTTGTCATGAACCTAACTAAGAAACCTAACCTAACCTAACCTAAAAGTAATACGTGGATAGAAACTAACCTCCCGTAAAACAGGACTTGTCATTATGCAGACAAGACTCTGTGTTTTACCCTATATCTCCCTTATAATACATTTGCGAAGGGAAGGACATATATAGGACTGAAGACTATTATATAACATACCTATAGGCTACACAAACATCGATGGGGCTTGTAACTGTCACACCGTAAAATCTTACCAAAATATCTCCTTATTGACGGCAGTGAAACTCTTATTAAGCCCCTGACTGTTAACCCGTACAGCCCCAGCGACGCGTCTGACGCGTCACCCTAATTGCGCCGACCGTAACCTCAGGTGTAGCCACTCAAGAGGGCTCAGATTTGTATGGGAACTGTGTACGTATCCCACGCAACCGTGCCGATGGTTGAAAACTCTCAAAGTCCACGTGCATGCGCGTGAGCGCGCAATAACCTGGTTTTTTGGGGTTACACTTTGTTGTATTCCGTCCGTTAGTGACACAGTTGAGCTGGGGCTCCACTGCGACCAGGCAGCTCCCTTTCTTCCACTCTCCATTCCAGAAGTCGGTTGGAGTTGGTGCTGGGGTATCCTGGTGTTGGTGGCCGGTCCGGTATTTTGGCCAGCCACATGTCCAAGTGTTTCTTGAAGGTGTCTGGAGACACCCCGGTCATGTTCCTGAGAGGGGCTGGTATACAGTTGAACAGTCTGGTTCCATTGTATGTAAAGCTGTGGTGGATCAGGGATTTGATTTTTTGTGTTGATCCCGGCGTAGGGTAATTGCCTTCAATTTTTTACTCTTGTAAAATACGTTTTCGGGGGCTCTGTAGGACCATTCTTTAAGCTTTTTGAGCGGTTTTTCCTTCATTCCTAACCCATTCGCTATTGTTTCTGGAATAAAATCATTTTTTGAAAACCGGCCGGGTTCTGGTGAACAAACATTACAAAACTAGCCGGGGCTCCACGGGTTAAAAATTAAAATAGATGCTGATTTCAATAAATCATGGGGGGGGGGGGAGGCCTCTCAACCCATCCTGTATCCAAAGGCAAAATAAATTGTATATTTACTCTAAAAATGACTTACATTTGAGTGTTTTAAGATCGTTGGATAATGGGAGAAATAACATTTCCCGGGGATTGTAACTAATTTCAACGAGCCTACTGTACGGTAAGACGGGGTAATTTTGCCGCGGTGCTAATAATTTGCATTCAAACGCCGATATCTCCGAAACTATTGCATGGATTTGGCTGCAGTTTGGCTTAGGTTGTACCTGTAGTTGTTGTTCCCCAAGCTGCCTGGCCGAACAGCTCCAAGGCCCCGAGCAGGCCAAGGCCATAACCGTGCGCCCCCACAGAACCCTCACTGCCGACCACAATAAAGCCTGGGTGACCGAAGCCACTCCATGGCGGGGAGCTGAGGAGGGTGCGGAAACGCCCAGGAAACCAAAGCCCCACCCAGGGCCCTGTGCCCCTCAGCAATTATGAAGAGAAAGTTGAGGGGCAAAGGAAAAAATGTGACGCTTTGGCTTCCAATCTAGGTAGACTGGGAGGTCAATCCACAGAAGAGACGCCGTCACTTGAGATCTAGAAAATATCTAGATATTTTCCTTTTAAAGTAAAAGGAACAGTCAGAGTAAGCTATGGGTATGGCAGAGATCGCTCAGTTCTCACTCTGATAGACCAGCCCATCACCAGTTAGGTTGTAGAGCTAGTTTGGTTTAGTTTGTATAGCTAGTCTGGCTTAGGTTGTAGAGCTAGTTTGGCTTAGGTTGTGTTGCAATTTCGTGGGGCCTGGCGCCGGGGCTAGCGGTGCATCTGACGGTATGGTCGCATTGGTCGGGTGTGTGTGGGGGTTTTGTTTTGTTTTGTTTTGTAGATGTTTAGGCGACAATCACCACGGTCGATCTGGGGATCCGCCGCTAATGAGCTCGTCCTGGAATCTTTACGACTCTGAATCTTACGATTCTTTACAGGACTGAACATGCCATTTTTATCGGCAATAGCTCAGAGAAGAGTGTTGAGAGGGGAGAAGGGGTGTTGGAGAGAGAGGAAGGTGTTGGAGTGGCTTTGTTATGTGTGTTTTGTCTGTATACGTCGTCAGGATGTCCCCTGACTGGGTGCAAGCATGTGAAACATGCTAGGACGTACTACCGCACCCACTAAATGTCCGCCGTGGCAGGGATTGATCCCGGGTCTTTCAGATTCACACGCGAGCGTGCTCACCACTTGACCACCACGGCCTGGGCAGTGTTTTTAGATTGTTGGATAATGGGTAAATACTCATTTCCGCCAGTCCTTAGTATAAAACAACACTGTATATTAAAGAAAACTGAGAAAAACAAAAAACACAAAATGGTAAATTCGCTGTGAAACCGGAACTAGAATTTTACCCAATTTTTAATAGGATAAATCTACAGTTATACTACCCCTATTTTGTCGCTATTCTGTTGGTACTAATGGGTTAATATTATTAGTAGTAGACTTAGTATGGTTTGATGATGCGCGGAAATGTATATTTGACTTGAAATAGATACATTGAAGTATTACAAACCTTCGCAAACCCATAAACAGGGAACGTGAGCAGGGTTTAGACCGTCGCGCACCCATAAACAGGGAACGTGAGGGGGAGTTTAGACCGTCGCGGAAACAGGTTACTTTTCGGTTAGGTTAGGTTGTTAGGTTAGGTTAGGCTAATGTTAAAAATACTAAAATGCGACGGTCCTCGGTATTAAACAACACTGTATATCAAAGAAAAAAATAAAAACAACAACAAATGACCTGAAAAACTCTTATCTGGTTGGTGATAATTTGTTATCAAAATAAGTTTTTTTCCAGTTTCCGCATCTGCTGAACCATCCAAAAACACGCTAAAAGGCGTGTTTTGAAGGGGGGAGGTGGTGGGGGAGGGGTAGTATAACTGTAGATTTACCTTTAATAGGCCTACCGGTATGCCTATGTGGAGACAAAATTTGTGGTCGTCTCGTAAATAAGTACCAAAACAAGGTTTCTGCCCCCTATTGACAAAATAGATGAGAATTACAATTAGTCCTGGGGGGTGGGTAGGGGGGGACACAAAGAAAAATATTAATATATAGGCCTAGGCCTACTAATATCGCTGTTGGTGATAAAAGTCAGGTTTACCCCCATTTTCCCTAATAAATTGTTTCAAATAGCGCCAGTGTAGCCTAGTGTCCTTGAATATTGTTGTAACTTTAGCCGAACTTAGGCTAGTGACTGTGACCTTAGCCTAGCCTAGCCCTAACCTAATTGGTCATATTTACATCAAGACATACATAAATACACAGTAATGTCCATTAATATGGGCACAAAAAGTCACAGACAGACAACAGTGGCTTAATTTGTACCCAAAGTTTCTTCGAAATCTGAAAGTCACAACCAAGGGTATGCATTTTCCATTCTGTACGATTACAATATACCACAAATCCCAACAAAAGCATACAGGAAATTAGTACGGTCATTCTTCTATCAGCCCCAAGTTGATATATATAACCAGAGCGTCTCACCTTCCCCATATCCCGGAAAATAGAAGACGGGTGCCAGAAAAGCTGTGATGGCAGGCAGAGTAAACAACAGTCACATCTTTACCAAGTAATGTCAAAACTGCCAATTTCATATACCAATAATGTTCTTTGTTTATTTATTACATAAATATTGTATACTAGTATTTAGCCAGTATGTGAATATAATTATAACGCATATCCCCAGAATTTCATGAATACATTCCTGATACTTTAGATAAATGTACTGCCTATATGATATTGAACAAATATAATTTTCCTGCTATTATTTTTAGAAATAAATATGTAATAAGTTGATATCATAATTTTAAAAATACAATATCATTGATATATAAATATGTTATATAAAAACGTTTTTAGGTCAAGGTATTTGGAGGTTTCGGACAATTAAACATAATATTAAACAAATAATAAACACATATTAATAATTGTTTGTTGCCTATTATCTTGCTAAGTATCAACCCATAATGCTCTGGAAAGGATAAACCCCACTCGAAAAACGTTTAAAATCCGAAATCGTTCCTGGACGGGGACAGCGTTTCCAACTCTGCAGGTTTTCCTGAAATACCTCATTGTTCTATAATTTTCCTCTGAACTGCCATCATTGGTTATATAAAGTTGGTTTAAAATGGTAAGCATGTTCCTGACTTTTTTATACCGTATTTCTAAAAATTAGTAGCCAAGGCCTAGGCTAGGCTAAATTAACTTTATAGATGTAGCCTAGGCTAGGCCCTAAGTACTGTAGCCTATGTGGATTGTCTTCTTTCAATGGATTTTTTGAAGGATAATTAAATTACTAGGCTAACCTATCATCAGTTAGGGTAAGAGTTGTGTTAGCAGGCGTACCGTCCGCTTTGTTTACATAGTCGCACACTCGCAGTTACATTCGCGTCTAATTTGACTGCTGTTATTTGCCCCTGCTGGTAATATAGGCTATATGATGATGACAATTGATCATGGGGGGGGGGGGGGGTGATGGGGATGGGGATGGGGATGGGGGCAAAGCCACCCTCAACCCATTATTGTATCCCATGGCCGGTAACAAAACAATTAGGATGGATGTAGCCTAGTTACCGGGTGTAGGCCTACCACTACCGACATAGGCCTACAACATAAATCATCTAGGCTATAAATACTTATAATAAAATAATTAGCCTATTACTTATAAATCTATAATACTAGACTAGGTTAGGTTAGGTTAGGTTGTTTGGTTAGGGTAATGATAATATTCAAGGACACTAGTGCGACGTTATGAGAAACAATTTATTAGGGAAAATAGGCACCAATAGATTCGCCATATTTTTCTCCAGTCCGCATGCCGCATGGAGGATTTTCGTTATCAACAAATTGAAAAATACCCACTTCACAAACAAATACACCAAAAATCTAAATCAAAGCGGGGGTATGGGGGCAGCAGCCCCCACCTATAATACTAGGTTAGGTTAGGTAACGTTGTTGTTCCCCAGGCTGTCTGGCCGAACAGCCCCAAGGTCTCGAG
This sequence comes from Paralithodes platypus, assembly GCA_032716605.1. Lineage (NCBI taxonomy): Eukaryota > Metazoa > Arthropoda > Malacostraca > Decapoda > Lithodidae > Paralithodes > Paralithodes platypus. The sequence goes on along the minus strand of CM064561.1, from coordinate 20,823,396 downwards.
CAAGGCCAAGGCCATAAACGAGCGCCCCCACAAAATCCTCCCTGCTTACCACTAACAAAGCCCGGGTGACCGAAGCCACTCCAAGGCAGGGAGCTGAGGAAGGTGCGGAAACGCCCGGGAAACCAAAGCCCCACCCAAGGCCCTGTGCCCCTCAGCAATTATGAAGGGAAAGTTGAGGGGTAAGGGAAAAATGTGACACTTTGGCTCCCAATCTGCCAACTTCTAGGTTGGCAGTAGGGACGTCAATCCACGGAAAAGACGCCGCCACTTGAGATCTAGAAGATATATAAGTAAAAGGAACAGTCAGAGTAAGCTATGGGTATGGCAGAGATCGCTCAGTTCTCACTCTGATAGACCAGCCCATCACCACATGACTAGAACCCAATCCTCTCAGCATCAGCTAGGAAAGGCCCTAGAAAGCCGCCTTTGGCGGGGGGATAGCTCCCCTATTTCAACTCCTTTCGGGGTTGGGCACCCGCCCAAGGTAAAGGTTGTTAGGTTAGGCTAATGTCCTTTCAAAGGGGTATAGGGTAGTAAACACTAGGATAGCCTATACCCGGACAGAGGTAAGAAGAAGAAGAAGAAGAAGAGTCCTGCAGTAGTCTCCTTAAATGCTACCAGGGTAATGTATTTTTGTATCCAAAGGCAGTCAAATAGACGGGACGGGAACATGATGGTGAGACGGGCGGTACACCCGGTAACTACATTCTTGCCAAACAATTTACCCAACACCTGGCTGTGGGGTACAATAATGAGGGCTTTGCTCTATCTATCTATTGCCGGACGCCTTACTCCCCTTACGAGGGTGGCCATACACAGAATGCCCCCAAGCGGACCTATTCCCTGTGAGAGGAACAACCAGCCCTAGATGTCGAACTGCAAAAAGTGCCAGACGAGCCCATCCTCGCAAGGGAGCGAGCTGTCGCTTCAAACAGTCTACTGCACCAAATCACCACCCATAACGAGGGGCGTCGCGCTCCTTGGTGCCGCTAGAAGAGTGGCGAACACATCAAAAGGTATCAAAAGGTAAGGATTGACTACTCAATTTAGGATCGGTCCGACTCCGAGGCCCTCTGTGTATCTTGTTAGCACTATTTTTCTAGTGGTGTTCGGCTAATCCATCCACTAACCTTTGCTCCTCTCACCCCATTAAAAAAAAATAATAATAATCTTAGTAGGCTAGGCGCCGCCTAGGCCTTAGCCATAACTGGCAAAATAGATAACGATTTCAATAAGTAATTTTTTAGGTGCATGTTATTGTTGGCTATCTATTAAATTGTTAACTAGGCTATAGCCTACTGCCACTAGAAGCTAAACCTACAAATACTTTACTTACTTTTGACGATTCTGCCCGTTAACGGCGCAGCTGAGGGCTATATGGAAGATAGAGTTGTAGACATTGATTCTCTGCTTATGTGTGTTCCTCACTTGGTGACTTCGGAGGTACTGTAGTCTCTTGCCCTTGGGGTGGACCATTTGAGGATTGCAATTATGGCTGGGTTTTCATCAAGGCTGTTGGACAGTTGATGATTTATTTTAATAAAATATATGTAAGCTATGTATGTTATTGTTGTTCTTGTCGTTCCCCAAGCTGCCTGGCCGAACAGCCCCAAGGCCATAACCGAGCGCCCCCACAGAACCCTCCCTGCCGACCACAATAAAGCCTGGGTGACCGAAGCCACTCCATGGCGGGGAGCTGAGGAGGGTGCGGAAACGCCCGGGAAATCAAAGCCCCACCCAGGGCCCTGTGCCCCTCAGCAATTATGAAGAGAAAGTCGAGGGGCAAAGGAAAAATGTGACGCTTTGGCTTCCAATCTTGGTAGATTGGGAGGTCAATCCACGGAAGAGACGCCGTCACTTGAGATCTAGAAAATATATAAGTAAAAGGAACAGCCAGAGTAAGCTATGGGTATGGCAGAGATCGCTCACTTCTCACTCTGATAGACCAGCCCATCACCATGTATGTTATTGTTGTTCCCAAGGCTGTCTGACTGAACAGCCCCAAGGTCCCGAGCAAGGCCAAGGCCTGAGGCCATAACCGAGTGCCCCCACAGAACCCTCCCTGCTTACCACTAAGAAAGCCCAGGTGACCGAAGCCGCTCCCAGGTGAGGAGCTGAAGAGGGTGCGGAAACGCCCGGGAGGCAGAAGCCCCACCCAAGGCCCTGTGCCCCTCAGCAATTATAAAGGGAAAGTTGAGGGTCAAAGGAAAAATGTGACGCGGAAGATACTCGAGATCTAGAAAATATTTAAGTAAAAGGAACAGTCAGAGTACCATAAGCTATGTAATGTACCCCTCTCCAGTCTCCAACCCCCCCCCAACCCCCATAAAACCAAAGTACCATGAAATGCCCTAGCTTCGGACGGGGGCTATACTTCGGACACTTCTGGATAAAAGTATATAAGGTACAGTTATGGAAAAATTACTCTGGATTATGGAAGAACACCGAAAACATACTTCCTTTTTCCATAACATCATGTATTTATCCCATAACTGTGGTTCATTGTATAGTTTTTCTAGAGTGTCCGAAGTTATCTCACCGTCCTAAGTTACGTCATGTTACCGGTACTATATGGTTTTGGGTGATGTATTTACCTAATTGTATTTACCTAATTGTAGTTTACAGGAGTTGAGCTAAGTTCGTGTTGTCCCGTCTCTCAGTCTACTTTTTATCCAATTTTTTCTTGAAAATATGGATATTCCTTGCCCCTACCACCTCCTCCTCCAGCCCATTCCATTTGTCAATACATCTATAGGGGAAGCTAAACTTCCTGATATCGTTCTTGCATGTGACTGAGAGTCAGAGTTAGATTATTGAAAACAAGAAGTACCGGTATCTGCATGGTTCTAGGTTAGCTATAAAATCAGCTACCAAGCTAATTTAGGTATTATAATCCTTGAATCAAGGAATGCGGCTTAATTATTATACTGTAATCTGTAATCTGATTTGTGATAGGTATATAATCTTGTGTTTTTAGCTGACGGTAAATTGACAAACTCCTATCTTGATTGCTGTTATATACAAAGATTTTTGTAGTGGAATTTCTTGTTAGTTCTAAAACCTATAAGTTCTGCATTACTTGTAGCTTACTTAGCAAATCAGACAAAGTAATATACTGTGTACCAGTACTAATTTTATTTATTTATTTCTACTTTCAGGCCAGAAATGCTGAGAAAGCTATGTAAGTACTGGTACTTACCATGTAATACTGTTCTGTATTGTATTAATTAATATAGACATTCAATTATATATGATTATCTATTGTTCTATTACTAATTAAAATTAAAACAAAATTACTTAGCCATTCTAAGTTAGTGTAATCTTGTTTAGAAATTTGTATTTATTATTGTTATAATACATTATGATATTTGCTGGACATAATTAAATATTAATTTAGTCAAATAAATTAGGTTATGCATATGTTTTGTGGATACGATCCCTATGATTGCCAACTTCCCCAGGACGACTCTGGCTCGGTGGAGGGCAGCGCAGGAGGGTGGGTCACAGCAGCAGAGGACCCGACGCCCGTACCTGGCCTCAGAGTGTGATGATCTCAGGGAGGCTGAGAAGTGGAGGAATCAAGTCATCTCCGAGATCGCACGCAAGGTCTCACAGATTCAAAATGGTACGTGGAGGAATCTCATATTTGATATTGTATGTATGTATATACTCAGGCACACACCCCACACTTGGAGGTGGCAGACTTGAGACAGAGCCCGAACAGAAACAACAGAAACTCACGCTCATTATTTTAATATTTTATATGCATACAATATTGTACATAATTTTAAAGCCCTGTTGTGGGCTGCCTTGCTTTTCAAGCTTTTAAGTTTTAAACCAGATCATATCACTTGATCCAACGCCTTTCTAGGTCTACCCCTTGGTGCAGCTCCCTCCACATTCACAGACTTGCATTTTTCACTGAGTTTGATCATCCATACTCTCCACTTAACCAAACCATCCACGCCTGCTTGTACGCATCTCTTCGCTAATACTCTTGATACCTAACCACTTCCTCAACCCTTCATTGGATATCTTATCTTTCAGTCCGGCCTCAACTCATCCATCTCACCATTCTCATTTTGTTATGTTCCATTCTGTTTTTTATCCAATATAACTGGCCATGTTTCTGTAGCATAGGTCATATTATATATCATGTTTTATTATTTTACTATATTTTATTACTGAAGAGGTTAATATGGTCAAGGTTATTAAAAACATAAACTCAATGATTGTCCTCTTCTAGTTCTCCGTGCTATATTTCTATATGTACAGTACCTTACCTCATTTCTCCTGCCCCTCCTAACAGCCGGCCTTGGTGAGTTCCGTATCCGTGACCTGAACGATGAAATCAACAAGCTGCTGCGAGAGAAGGGCCACTGGGAGGTGCGCATCAAGGAGCTGGGAGGCCCCGACTACATCAGGGTTGGGCCCAAGATGATTGACATGGACGGACAGGAGGCCCCCGGCAACAGGTACAGTCAAAACACAAAGTTCCCTCCCATGAGTCAAGGCTGTTAGTATTAAAATGTAAAGCTTGCAAAATTAAAAAAAAAAAAACTTATACGAACACAGTAAAAAGACAAAACAACTAATCAAAATCGCTATGTGGAAACAACGCTTAAATATAATAATAATTTATAAATAAAAGAACACAATCCACCACATAGGGTGTACATTACTACATGAGCAAGTTGATCTGTTTTCCAAGCAAATTAATCGCACACATAACAACACACTATCGTCACGTTAAAGGAATTAGTCAATTTGGGAAGTCGTTGATTAGTTGTATATCAGACAATCAGGGTCAGGTAATCATGCCTTCCCATCTTTGCTAAGAGTTAAGTCCAAGTCAAGACTATTGAAAGCTCTAACTAATTGGACCACAGTGTACAGATTGGCTACTCTATACCACTATGGTTAGATAGTTTATACGCCTTGATCTCTCTCTGTCTCTTACTCTGTATGTACTCCTGTTTCTTTTACTCTTTATATATCTTACTCTCTCTCTCTCTCCCCACTCAGAGGCTACATGTACTTTGGAGCAGCCAAGGACCTGCCAGGGGTAAAGGAACTGTTTGAGCAAGAGCCGCCGCCCCCGCCGCGCAAGACTCGTGGGGAGCTCATGAAGGACATTGACGCCGACTACTACGGTTACCGGGACGATGACGATATGGTCCTCATGCCACTAGAGAGAGCAGCAGAGAGGAAAGGTTAGTGTTTTTGTTATTATTGTTATCACCTCGGAGGATATTTTTTCGCCTCCATTTTCTATCTATTGCCTGACGCCGTGATCCCCGAAGGGGTGGCCACGAACGAACCGCCTCCATGCACCTCTGTCCCCAGTCAGTCGACACCCCTCCCCCCAAGCAGCACCGCCTTCGTTCATGTACTTCCTCACTCCATCCTTCCACCTCTCATTCGGTCTACCTCTCCCTCTGTCCCTCCACCTCGCTCTCGTATACCCTCTTAGTCATTCTCTCGCTTTCCATACGTTCCATATGGTCGAACCATCTCCAGTTGTTCCTTTTCACACTTTCCAGCACATCTACCTCCACGCCACACCTTCTTACTTCCTCATTAGTCTGTCTATCCCTCCATGTAACTCCGCACGTACTCCTTAAGTAATTCATTTCCACTGCTCTCACTCTTGGTCAGAGTCTCTCAACCAACGTCCATGCTTCGCTTCCGTAAGTCAGTGTCGGGATTACCACACTGTCATGCAAGGACTTCTTCACTTCCATACTGATCACCCTATTTCTTGTTACTGTTTTTAGCGTTCCTACAACCCTCTTCCCCTGTTGTACCCTCTCCCGCACGTCTTCATCCATAGTCCATCTTTACTCAACACACTGCCCAGATACTTAAAAGAGTTGACGATCTCCATAGCCTGACCGTTCAGCTTCACCTCACACTCTGTGACTTCACCCCTTTCGAAGACCATAACCTTGCTCTTCCCCGCATTTACCTTCAAATTCCGTTTTTCGCACACTGTTCCAAACTCATTTACCAGACCCTGCAACTCCCATTCATTATCACTCATCAGAACTGTATCATCCGCAAACAGCAGTATAGGTAGCTTCCACTCAATTCCATCCCTTTTCAGCGATACAACATCCACTGCTCTTGATAGTATTTCTTTCATGACTCCATCCATATATACAGTAAACAACCACGGGGACATCACACACCCCTGTTTCAAACCAACATTCAGGTCAAAGAACTCGCTCTGCTCACTCTCCACACGTACTGCCGCCTTTGCACCCTCATACATGCTCTTCACTGCTTTCAGCAACTTGCCCTCTACTCCATATATTCTAAGTACTTTCCACAAACCTTCTCTATCCACTCAGTCATAGGCCTTCTCCAAGTCCATAAAGGCAACATACACCTTTTGTTTCTTCTCCAGATATTTCTCCACAACACAATTCAGGGTAAAAATCTGATCTACACATCCTCTTCCCTTCCTAAAACCTCCCTGCTCGTCGCCTATCCATTTCTCCGTTCTCACTCTCACTCTCTCAATCACTACCCTACCCAGGTACGCCTCCATTTTATTGTCTGTAAAAAAGATATCTCGCAAAGTTAAGAACCGATTTTCATGTAATTCGGGGGGCAGATAGGATATGCGTAGTCCTACTTTTTGGGAGCTGTTACTATGTTTTGTAATGAAATACAATACAATTTATTTTAATCTAGATTCCTTTTCAAGTTTTTGGGTAAAAAATTAAAATGTAAAACTTGCAAACTAAACAAACCAAAATTGGGACTAGGACAATATAAAGTCAAATTAAATTATCAAAATCGCTATGTGGAAACAACGCTTACTAAAATGAAAATTATTAAATAAAAGAACACAATCCACTAAGCTCAAGATGCAGTGACAAAACAAGCTACTGTACTACTCTGACTCCAGATATTGTTCTCCTTCCTGTCCAGGATTGGATTTCCATTATTAACACTTTCTGTACCAGTGATGTCTGTTGTTTTATTCTAGCTATATTTAGACAGTTTTATGCAGCTTCATTTTATTCACTAATCCTTTGAGCCAGCCTTGTGCGAATCTCTTCGGACTCAGTGGTCTGGTTTAATCTAATTCATTACTACTACTGTATTTATAAGCTGCCAGACCAGTGTTAACGATAAAAGTTGAGGGGAAAAAATCCCTCTCACGATATCGGCTTAAGTACTTCTCTACAGTATATAATGGTGTTGACATTTCAGGTATTAAGTGTGCCATCAAGGACTACACCAGCAAAAAGTTGGCCAGCTTGACGGAGGAGGGTGAGGAAGGAGAAAAGGAGGAGGAGGAGGAGGAGGAGGAAGAAGAAGAAGAGGAAGAAGAGGAGGAGGAGGAGGTGGCGGCGGCGGCCAGAACACACACTATGGAGGAGGACAGTGATAGTGACGATGATCAGGTACGATACTTACAGGCTAGTGTAAATCTGTATAATCTGGGGCTGGTTGTTTTGGGATTTCACCATATTTCACAAAAAAAAAAAAAAAAAAAAAAAAAAAAAAATATATATATATATATATATATATATACTGTACTGTACTGTACTGTACTGTATATAATGGGGTATGTACCAGAGTATATACATACTCTACATACCATATTATTATGCCCAATTAGGCTTATACAGTATATAATTTTTTGTTTGTCAGGAGACAAATGACAAAGCTACCTGTAACAAGTTTCCCTTCAAATTAAATTATTTTGCACCAATGAGTTTACTGTATTTACTCTTCACTATTCCTGTCAAAAATAGTTTACTAATACAGTACAGTACAGTACTGTATTACAAATTTTAATTTATTTTGTGTTTGGGTTTTCATTTTTATTTGATACTTGTATCAGTATATAATAGAGTTTTTACCACAAAATTAAAAGAAAAGCATAACAACAAAAAATTGAGTGAAAACAAATTTCTAATATAATCATTCATTAACCCGGGAGCTGCGGGAAGACTCTTAAGAGTCAGAGAAAATAAAAATCAACTTTTGACATCGAAAAAAAAATATTTTTTTATATTTTTTTTTTTTTATTTTTTATTTTTTTTTGGCCCCTGGGCCATGCAAAATCTCAGTCCTCTACCTCCCCTCCTTCCCCACTTTCCTCCTCTCCTTCAGTTATCACCTATTTTCCCTGTTATTCCCTTATTCTGAGGTATATTTTCGTGCTAACATTAGAAATCCGATTGGAGGGTGTGGTCATCACTGATAGCAAGCGAGTGCAAGAGAGAGAGAGAGAGTATCGATCGACTGTGTCTCAGTGGCCTTGGGGGAAATTGGCGGGAAAGCAGATTGCCTCACCCATACATTATACAACTCGCGGGCTATATCTCCGATTTTGACCATCCAAACGCTGTTTTCACTCGTTTTATTGTTGTTTCAGGTTAATACCTTTATAATCAACCCATAATAGGCGCATATGGATAAATATTAATGCTATTAATGGCACAATGAATATTTTAGTGACGGAAACACCTCAAATACGTCAGCACAGGGGGACGTTTCCAATTACCCCCATGCGCACTTCAGAGGTTAATTAATTATTATTAAGTTGATTAATTTTTAATTGGGACCAAGTCCGAATTCACCCCAGTTGACGGTATATATACATATACAGTATATAACAATTTCAGATCTCCCTGGATGAGACGGACGAGCGATCTGAGGTTCAACGGTTCATGGCCCATGTTCCCAACATCCCCACGCAAGCAGACATCGAGGCCGCGCTTGTCCAGAGGAAAAAGAAAGAACTGCTCGAGACATTCCTGGGAGATTCAGCTTGAAATATTAAGAGTTTGCATCACCGCTTTCTTCAGCAATTTTTATTGGAAATTCGGGTCTGGTAGCTTTTGGATTAAATATTTGTAAGATTTTTGCAGAATAATCGAGGTAGCAATACCACTCAAAAGTTCACAAAATATTGCCAGAATAACATTGCCAATCAAAAGTTGTTGGAAAATGAGCTTATGTGTATCCACTTTTAGAAACAATATTTCATTAAGTTGCCACCTGTCCTAAGAAATCGTCATGTCCAACACAATTATCATAATATTTCAGGGTTACACACAATAGCTAAAAATTCCTAAAAAAATAATGTGGAAAAAGTGTTGCCAATCCCATCTGAAGTAAGTACAAGGTCACACTCGGTTTGGTTACCCCGTGTCAAGGGGTAATGTCTACTCCTGGATAGACTAATTCTGCGCCACTTTGTACAAGGATCTTACCGTGATCCCATGTTCAATTTTGAATATAAGACCTTGATGTTACCCAGTTATTAAAGTTAATAATATATTTTGATGGAAATTTGTTCATGAAAACCAAGTATATTTAATTTATGAACTGTACAGAAGAAAAAAAATAGGAAAAGTGGGGAATGGACCTGGGTAAATACAAATACATACAGTACAGTATTGTTTTTTTTTGTTTTTTGTTTTTTTTTTACGGTGGCAGCCTACTGTAGTGTTGAGGAATTTTGCCATACAGCACATTCAGTGGAAAATAACCCTTGAGCCCCAGAAATTTAAACAAAAAATCTCTCTCAAGAAAGGGGTTAGGGAAAAACTAGTGAGTAGCTCATGATCACGGTCAATTGGAAATAGACACAAAGAACTCGTCTGTAACTTTCTTCAACTTCCTGTTGTGACGAGTTCATTTACAGCATTGTCGGCCCTCTGGGCTCTTTAAAATGGCCCAAGAGGCATGAAATTGTCCCAGACATCCTCTCTTGGCCATATCCCAAGTCAGCGGCTGTTGCCAAAAAATGCAGGAAATAATGAACGCTTCTAATGACGCAACTTGGGGCATGAGGTTTGTTAGTGACACTGTAACTTATGAAGGTACAGTATACTGGTGATCATTTGGAAAAATGGCAACTTTAATGTTACTTGCATTAGTCATCGTGTCAAGTGGATAAAACTCTCTTCAAGTATTTGTTCTTAATTTCACCACATCATCACCTATCATCATCACTTTGCTGATAACTTGATTTATTAACCTTTTGGCTATGATATATCTTTATAATGTAAAAACTTGCAAAATAAACAAACCAAAACAGTGATTTTGCATTTGCATTCGATGACATTTTTCATAAATAAATTGTATGCACAATGATGATCAAATACCTAAAGAGCAGGCACCTTACATTCAATAGTAACCTCAGTAAAAATAGGTGAATAAATAACTAGTGGCAGTTGTGAGATAAGACTCCACCAAATACATCATAGGTAGGATTCATATAAATTGGTCTAATGACCAAAATAACAAAGCTATTAGTTATTGATGCAAAAATTGGTATCTTGGTCTTACTTAGTTTATACAGATTTATATGAAATTATTATCGCTAATCAATCCATAATGCCAATAGTTTATACAGATTTATATGAAATTATTATTGCTAATCAATCCATGCCATATTAACAATGTTTTAATAAATTTATTTATTTTATTAGCTAATGTGAAATATCAGCTGGATGAGGTATATTGTATTGTACTTGTTTATTTTCAATAGTGAGGAATTAGTATGTGTTAGTTAGCCTTAAGTATTTTTGCTAGTACAAAATTAGCTATAATAGCAAAAGAAATCCAAGTTTTTATTTAATTGACAATTTATCATCCCATCCCATTGTCAGCCATCATTTTTATATGATATATATTTTAGTATTATAATAATGTTAAGGACAGTCAGTAAGGCATCAAAGAGTTAAGAGTTATGTAGAGCAGATTAACCAGACCACTGAGCTCCATACGGAACTCTCATAGGTCTGGCCCGAAGGATTAGATCAGATTACTGAAAGGAGCTTAAAGCGACGCAAAAACCGGACGATGGGGGGGAAGGAAAAGGACGGAGAATCAGATAAAAGGTCAGTGAATGATTTAGTACCAAAACAAGCCGTACGCAGACGGGCAGTATCTGGGCAGTCAAAGACGTGGCGAACAGTTAGAGGGGAATGACAGGAGCAGGTAGGGGGCGGAGTGAAGCTTGTACATGTATACATACAGTAGGTTAGTGAATACAAAATACAGTATATTCATTCACTTGAAAAATACAAGACTAATAGCAAACCTACTACTAAATACAAATATTCTTTAAAAGTGTAACGGTATCAGTTATGCCAAGTTTTAATTTAAGTATATTTTAATAAATACATTAACAAAATTGCAGAGTTTATATTTTGTACCTATTAATTCTAATTCTAGAGCTAAAGTAATGGACAGGTACACTCGGACACCATATATGTCTCTAGCCCGCTCATAAGAATTCCTGGACCCCCTATGTTTTTCTTCATGAAATTATAACTTTCAGGATTGATTTTTGGTTAGCACTTGCACTCACCTAGATGTGTGTGAATTTGTGTTTTGTTTTTGTGTTCATTGTTTTCTGTTGTGTTGTGTTGTCCCTGTTCGGGCTCTGTCTCGATTCGGCCACCCCCAGAAAAAAAAAAAAATGGGGAATGGGCCTGAGTACATACATACTTACCTATCAATAAATAGTATATATAGTTTTGTAGTTGATGTATAGAAAATATTATTCATAAATTAATTTCCATTCGAGATAATTATACTTCCACATAGAAATAGGTGAAGGCCACACATATTTATGAGCGAGCTAGAGACTGGCATCCGAGTGTACAGTCGCGCTAATAAGTGATGTCTCGGCACCAAGTATGTTTTGATCAATAATTGGTATCAACAATATCTAAGCTTCATTTCTTCATATCGAGTGAAATATACAAACATGTTCCTACACTTACCCACCCTATTCAACATCTGACAGACATTAATACAGCACTGAGAGAGTCAAACGTAATAACAGCCGAGACATGACTTATTAGTGCGAGTGTACACAAAGCATGATAATAAATCCCATAACCAAAGGGTGTGTTGTTTATGATTCCTAACAGATAGCTGTGTCTGTCGTCTTAAGAGGGGGATGGTTGGTTGGGGCCCCATCAGTTTTCAGATTTTAAGATTGTTTAGTTTGCAAGTTTTATATTTTAATTTAAGATGTTTGCTCCATTAGTTTGTCGATTTTAAGAACTTTCACCTAATTTCTTTGTCAATATTCTCGCCTACTTACAGCGAATAGACTATAGTACAGTATGCTAGTTTACAAGATGAAAATTTCTCCAACAAAGTAGGGTCCAGAATAGCAATGCAATCAAGTAGAGAACATAAGAAAATGGGAGTCTGCAGTCTATCGGCCCACACAAGGCAGATCCCTAGTGTAATAACTATTTCAGGGTAGGGTAGGCCTAACCCCTTCAGCACAAAGACGCCTTTATACCTTGGATTCAGACTATAATTAGACTATTTTATGCAGCTTAAGAAGGACCTATGTTACTAAGCATGTTTATTAACCCCTTATTGGCAGCGCTCGACTTAAGTCGTGCACCAATTTGCAGCAAGTTAGGAGCATTATTAAGGCTTTTAAAGGGTTAAAATAGAGTGCAAATGGCCGGGAGTGCAGCGGGCCAGACCGCCGCCCATTCACTCATGTTCCCTGTGTTCTCGAGAGGCCGGCAGTGTAGCCAGTAGTGAGCATAGCTGGGAAAGCTAAACTCCCATGTTCGTGGCACCACTGCAAGAGAACCGCGAGTGCTACGTAGCTCGTTCTGGTCTCATTTTGAAGCTTTTAGCGCCTAGTTTTTTGCTGAATACATTTCTTTTCATGCAGATACTTGATTGATCATTCAGGAGGGCCTGAATATGCCCAAATGAGCCCAAAACACCCCGCTAGACAAGGGTTAAGATCAAATTTACCCATTTAAGGGGAGATGGTTCACTTTTTGGGCGATTTTTGCATGTATTCATTATTTTTCTAGTTTCCTTCCTAAACCTCTATCAAATTGAAAAAAACATCCATTAGATCCCCCTTCTAGATTAATTTTTACATTTTTCGGTAGAAAAATTTCCCGGGCGAAGGCCGGTTCTTCCAACATTACACGCTCACTATCGTTCGCCAGGGAAAAAAATTGACATCTAAATAGCACGAAAAGTCTAAATATTGACGACGAAATGGGGCGAAAGGTCTTAAAATAGACTAACTAATGGGGCAAACATCTTAACATATCTGACTCCTTAAGTCGTAAAGGTAGATTACAAACTAATAAAAATTTTCTAATGGTAACCAGAATATGATGAAAATTACGTAGTGGTTGGTGAAAGGGTGCTATACCAACATCGGCCACTGTCATGACATGATGGGGCTGTGTTGTGGCAAATCATTATTGATCTGTACTACAGTAAAGAAACTATGGGCCATTTTATTAAACCATGGTAAGAGCTTTCCCTACGACCTTTCCCGACCCAGATTGACCCTTATCGCTTATCTGTATAACGGTCAAACTGGGTCAGGAAAGCTCTTACCATGGTTTAATAAAATGGCCCTAAAACCACTCTCTCTGTGGATGAAGCGGTCTTTAAACTTGTATGTGTATTCCCATGGCCTCACTATCAAATCCTAAATGCGACTAAAAACTTAATTTCACTTCATAACTACTTGGCATCAGTGCTTATCAGCCACTTCTGCTGCCCTCACAAACAAACCTAAGTGCAGCTGATAATCAATCTCGCTTTACAACTACCGTGAAATGACCTAGCTTCGGACGGGGGCTATACTTCCGACATTTCTGGATAAAAGTATGTAAGCTATAGTTAACCTCTGAAGTGCGCATGGGGGTAATTGGAAACGTCCCCCTGTGCTGACGTATTTGAGGTGTTTCCGCCACTAAAATATTCATTGTGCCATTAATAGCATTAATACTTATCCATATGCGCCTATTATGGGTTGATTATAAAGGTATTAACCTGAAACAACAATAAAACGAGTGAAAACAGCGTTTGGATGGTCAAAATCGGAGATATAGCCCGCGAGTTGTATAATGTATGGGTGAGGCAATCTGCTTTCCCGCCAATTTCCCCCAAGGCCACTGAGACACAGTCGATCGATACTCTCTCTCTCTCTCTTGCACTCGCTTGCTATCAGTGATGACCACACCCTCCAATCGGATTTCTAATGTTAGCACGAAAATATACCTCAGAATAAGGGAATAACAGGGAAAATAGGTGATAACTGAAGGAGAGGAGGAAAGTGGGGAAGGAGGGGAGGTAGAGGACTGAGATTTTGCATGGCCCAGGGGCCAAAAAAAAAAAATAAAAATAAAAAAAAAAAAAATATAAAAAAATATTTTTTTTTCGATGTCAAAAGTTGATTTTTATTTTCTCTGACTCTTAAGAGTCTCCCCGCAGTGCGCCGGGGGAACTCTTAAGAGTCTCCCCGCAGCTCCCGGGTTAAGGAAAAATTACTGCATTATGGAAGAACACCGCAGACATACTTGTTTTTCAATAACATCATGTATTTATCCCATAATTGTGGTTCATTGTATATTTTTTCTAGAGTGTTCAAAGTTATCTCCCCGTCCGGAGTTACACCATGTTACCGGTACTGTATTCTGTATCAATAATTATCATCTGTAAAATCAGTAAAAATAGGTTAGCCTAAACAGAACCAGACGCGGAAATATACTTGATCCGACCAGGTCAAGTGAGATATCTTTCTTGGTCTAACTGGTAGTGACTGCCTCATAACCTAAGGGTCCCGGGTTCAACCCCAGCCCATGGCATATTTTCGGGGGGCTATTTCAGCGTCAAACGAAGTTTAGGTGTGTTGGTAAAATTGTTAAGATGGTTGAAATAGACCACTAACGAGTTTCAGGCTATAAGGAAGTTGGTGCCGTAAACATCGATATTAAACGGAAATGCAATAATAATGTATGTTTCTGATGGATAAAAAGTATATTGAATTGGGTTTTATAATTTTATCAATGTATTACAACCGTATCATAGCTGGTAATTCTGCTAAATATCAATATCTACAGCTCTGACTTCCTCATAGAACGAAACTCGCAAGTCGTCAATTAAGATCGGAGCTCCAAAACTCTTCTTTCGGGTATGGTGTAAAAACATCCACTTCACTCGGTCTCACAGTCAGCTGAAAATCAACTTATAATTTTCTCTACAATTGACCACTTGCGAGTTTCAGGCTATAAGGAAGTTGGAGCCGTAAACATGGATATAAAAAAAAATATGCAATAATAATGTAGGTTTTTGATGAATAAAAAGTATGTTGAATTGGGTTTTATGTATTTATATATGCACTACAACCGTATTTTTGTTGGTTATTCTGCTAAATATCAACATCTACGGCTCCAACTTCCTTATAGAACGAAACTCGCAAGTGGTCAATTTCCGAACATTTTGCATGTGATATTACAACCTTTCCCGTGTGTATGATTATAACATTGTGTTGTGAAGCTGAAAAAGTTAGTTACATATTGTCGCCCACAGATAGCAATAATTTGAATCTCATTGGTGATAATTGGGTATCAGAGGCAAACAGGTTATTTAATTTCTAATCATCAGCATAAAGCCGGTATCACACAAGCACTTTTTCCCTCAACACTGGTCTGGCAGCTTATGAGGTCAACATTTACAATAACCCCGAAAGGAGTTGAAATAGGGGAGCTATCCCCCCGCCAAAGGCGGCTTTCTAGGGCCTTTCCTAGCTGATGCTGAGAGGATTGGGTTCTAGTCATGTGGTAATGGGCTGGTCTATCAGAGTGAGAGCTGAGCGATCTCTGCCATACCCATAGCTTACTCTGACTGTTCCTCTTACTTATCAATATTTGTATTTTTTACTATTGTTAATGTCTTGTCATGTTGCAAATTTGATTTTAAATAATATTTTGACATTTAACATGTAGTTTCTTTATTCATGCAGAGTTTAGTAAAATTTGCCAGAACGTCCCGGACTTCCCAAACTTGACTACTTCCTTTAACGTGACGATAGTGCGTTGTTATATGTGCGATTGGTTTGCTTGGGAAACAGATTAACTTGCTCATGTAGTGATGTACACCCTATGTGGTGGATTGTGTTCTTTTATTTAATAATTTTCATTTTAGTAAGCGTTGTTTCCACATAGCGATTTTGATAATTTAATTTGACTTTATATTGTCCTTGTCCCAATTTTGGTTTGTTTAGTTTGCAAGTTTTACATTTTAACTTATATATCTTCTAGATCTCAAGTGACGGCGTCTTTTCCGTGGATTGACCTCCCTACTGCCAACCTAGAAGTTGGCAGATTGGGTGCCAAAGCGTCACATTTTTCCCTTGCCCCTCAACTTTCCCTTCATAATTGCTGAGTGGCACAAGGCCTTGGGTGGGGCTTTGGTTTCCCGGGCGTTTCCGCACCCTCCTCAGCTCCCTGCCTTGGAGTGGCTTCAGTCACCCGGGCTTTGTTAGTGGTAAGCAGGGAGGGTTTTGTGGGGGCGCTCGTTTATGGCCTTGCTCGAGACCTTGGGGCTGTTCGGCCAGACAGCCTGGGGAACAACAACAACAACAACAACATTTACAATATTTCGGTCACCTAAATTCATCTATCATCAGTCTACTTTCCGATACCAGTGCAAAATATTCCAGAAATTTGCCAGAAAAGTTGATGATCGAATGTTGACTATAAAATCTCTCGTGTGATACCGGCTTAACAGTGTCAATTTCAAGCATTATCTGTACCGTACTAAACTTTTTTAGTAGTAAAATAAATATTTTGGAACTTAATGTTTAACAATTCAAATTATCTTTAGAATCACCTTTATTGACATAGTAATGGTACAGTAACTTTACTGTCTATCATGCTGTAATAATTCTCTCTCCAGTTTGCAGCATTACTAACGCTTAATTTAATCATAATATTCATGGAAATTTGACATTAAGTAAGTAGTCCTTAACTTATTCATTACCGATGCCGTCTTATAAACTTTATTTTGGACAAGACAAGTTTGTTCAGTTTAAAAAAGGCCTCCAGCAATTAACAGGCCTTGAACTATCTCGCGTAACCTTTTTTTACAACTACAGAACCTTCTTACACTGCACAAAATTGTCTAAATATATCTAGAATTATATGAAAAAGACGTGGCGGTACAGAAGGGGGTTAGGACCGAGGATAACTCTACACTTCATGGTGTGGTTCCTGCTTGGTGACCACTTGTAGTGTAACATCCTCCACGATATGATGGATGGTTGTGGTGGTGGTGTCGTTGGTGCTGGTGGTCTGTATTATCTCAGCCCTTCCTACCCCTATCCCTACCCCACCACCCTCGCCCTCGGTTAGGCCCCCCTCCCCGTCCTCGGTAAACCCGCCCCCGTCCGCCTCCCCCTCGGTCTCCAAGCCCTCCGCTGTGACGCATTCCTGGGCGTCCGTGTCTTCGTCGCAGAGATCCGAATCAGCCAACACAGCAACCTGGGGGCATACATATAGTAAATTAATAGTTATGTAAGAAATACATGTTTGTATTTCTGTATATTCTGTAAGGCCTTGTGCCCCAAATTACAAGTATCCTTTTCTAGTACTTTGTTGCAAGTGTGGCGAGTGGGTGTATATGTGTGTGTGAGGCACCAGGCTATGTGACCACAAGTCGGAACGGGTGGTAGTAGATGGGATTTGGGTCCCTTATGAAGCTACCACTTTCAAGCTCCTTGGTGGTCTACTTGGTTTGATAGAGAACTGCTGCGCTACTGACCCGGGTCCAAGGCCCAGCCAGGTAATATCGCAAAAAAGCAGGTGGCTAGGAATCCTCCTCCCCTTGTAAAATTCTCCTACTCGGCGAGACAGAGAAAGGGGCGAGAGAACGCGAAAGTGGTTCCGAACCCAAGAATTGGAACTTTAAATGTTGTTTCTGTTCGGGCTGTGTCTCGAGTTGGCCACCCCCAGCTAAGGAGTATGTGCCATTGTGCCTGAGTATATACATAAATACATACATGTATGTATATATACTCAGGCACATACCCCATAGCTGAGGGTGGCCGACTTGAGACAGAGCCCGAACGAAAACAACATTTAAAGTTCCAATTCTTAGGGTCCGGGACCACTTTCGTGTTTCCTCGCAACTTTCTCCGTCTCGAAGAGTAGGAGAATTTTAAATAATATTTACAAACACAATAACACATTCAAATATTTATAAAACAACTTCTCAAGTTTCTTTCATATCCTTCTCTAATCCTGTTACCTCTTATCTTGTTTATCTCTCATGCTTCTCTAGGGTACTCCAAATCTTTATCTCGTTTGTTTCTAACAGAGATTTCTCTTTCTTCCAATGCACTGTATATATAAAAAGTGAAAAGTGTGAAGTTAACCTGAGCGAGAATGTCAGCCGGTGCCGCCTCTCCATCAACCAGGCGACCTTCTGCCCTCAGACGCTCCTCAGCACGCATCTGATACCACTCACGCCGGATATCCTCTTCCTGAAAAGAGGGAACGAAACCTATAATACAGCAAGGAAAATAAGTTGAATCTGTTAACAATAAATGTCCCATAAGCAGAATTAACCCTTAAAAACTGGGTGGTGTCAACTGATACGAATTTCATGCCACAAACCTGGCATCGGTATGTTTCACAGCATGCAATACAAAACAAAATTTGCGGGCCCTATCGGCCTAGTAATGAACTAGACTCCATCCCCAAGATTCCCCAGCCACTCTTGCAAGCCCCAAAGTCTCTCCCTGCTCCCCCACAAGTACCAGTACCCCAACCATCTTCCCCATCCCCCTCCCTATCACACAACATGTAACAGTTTGCCGCTTGCCTTTGTCAGTGAGTGACTCCGACAGACTATCTATCTATCTATCTATCTATTTACTAAGGCCCAATCCCCACTTTTCCTATTTTTGTTCTTTTCTTTGTCCCTCTTTTCCTTGTTTTTCTTTTTTTTTGGGGGGGGGGGTGGCCAACTCAAGACAGAGCAAGAACAGGGTTTTTTTTTTTTTTTTTAGGGGGTGGCCAACTCAAGACAGAGCAAGAACAGGGACAACACAAAATAACGTACACACACAGACAAAACACAAATTCACACACAGACTACAAACATTAAATTTTGACTGTACCTTGTTGAAGATGTCCTCGATGTCTGGCAGGAGTTTCTCACAAGCGGTGGCCACCTCGGAGGGTTTACGGGAGCTGCTGCGGCCAACAGACTCCTTGTACAGTCTCACCTCACGACGCAGGTTCTTCATCTTCACCTGATAATAATAATATCACTGTCAATTCATATTATCACCAACCCACCAATTAACTTACAGATATACCTAATTAATGAAATCAATGAAACTAATGAATACATGTGGTACTCCAAGGATTCGAACATAGGATACTCACACCAAAATTCAGCGCACTAACAATTACGCTATATCATTATTCTACATCAAATATTCTTAAAAATAAAATAAAAATTAATAAAAATTAATAAAAATTAATAAAAAATTAAAAAATTAAAATTAACTCTGGTAAATTTTAATACTATCTACAGTACAGTATCTATTGCCAGACGCTTTGATGCCGGAGGGACTGGCCACGAATGATATCACAAATGAATTACTATAAATAATTGGTTCACCTAAAGTTTTCATTTAAAAGTCACAATTTTCAGGAACGTAACTATAACTGAGGAAAAAAATAATAAAAAAAATAAATAACAAATAAAAATGGGGTATGTGCCAGAGTATATAGATAACTTTATATTACCAGCACTGACCTGACACTGGCGCCAGCTCTTCTGTACCCCTCGTCCCTGCAGCCGCCGCGCCACTCTCTTACACAGCGCCATCGACCGGATGAAGTACGACGGGGGAACCTAAACGAAGAAAATCATGCAAAATTGTAGTCAATTTATTCAAACAATAAATAATATGCTGAAACTACTACTACTACTATTCTGGCAATAGGTAGAGAGATAGACTAACCCAATCATATTTTACCGTACTGTAATTCTATAAAAAAAATTATGGTATTTCTTTTGCCTTTATATTGTTGTCCCTGTTTTTGGTTAGTATATTTTTTCAAGTTTCACATTATAATACCATCATCATTATCTCCGATGCCTTACTTTCTGTTCGGATTTTTCCAGGGTACAATAAATGAATATAAAAGTTCAAGCACTGGCTGACGCTAGGATTAGTTCTGGGTTAGCTAGATGATTAGATAAAATATAATGGGTGCCAATAAGAACAATACCTGCGTCAGAGTCTCACGCCAGACTTTAAGGAGTGCCTCGGTGTCCCGTACAGACCAGATCTTACGGGAGGTGCAGGTGCAGATGTCCAGGTCATCGTCGTGGAAGTGGCCTGGGGAGTACAGAGAGCTAGAGAGACCAATAAAGCTTACAGGCTACATATATCAGTTAAATTCATATACTGTACACACATACATACATAAAATTTTAAGACTGAGTGCTCCACACATACGTGCAGTTTCAGTCTCTTGTCCTAATGGCGGCGTTCCAGGCAACCCTGTTAAGGGCTGCTTCACTTGTCAAGTTTTTGGATTTGAGATTGGCACGTATAGTCCAATCCCAGCTCCCTCCACAATCACAGCCCTGCATTTTTCACCTAATTTAGTTCATCCATTCTCTCCACATGTCCATACCATCCCAGTCTATATATACAAACATAATGTTAAAGAACAAGTGTTATACACAAAGTAAGGTTTCAGTCTCAGATCTTAATGGCAGCGATCCAGGCAGCCCTATTCAGAGGTGCCTCACTTGTGCCTCACTTGAGTGAACTGTGGTGCAGTGGTTTGCACGCTCGGCTCACAACTGAGAGATCCCAGGTTTGATTCCCGGGCAGAGCAAGACAGATGGGCGGATTCCACACAACCAATACCCCTGTCCAACTAAGTAGTAAGTGTTAGTGGACAGTTATGATGTCTGATCTAGGGAAGTAAACTACAGTATGTACTGAATATCCACCTACCTGGAGAGCCAAGCCTCCTGATCTTGTTAATGGGTTCGGTCCGGTCATGTGTGCCATCAGATCCATCGGTACGCTGCTCGTAGCAGACGATGTTGTTGCTCAGGTGCATGGCTCGTTTACGCAGCGCTGACCGGGCTCGACGCCGCCGCCTGATGCCCGAACCTGTACAGAACACAACCTCATGTCAATCCCTTCAAAATATGATTTAATTAGTTTATTTAGCACAATGATTAGATAATATTACAAGTGAAAACAAATAGGAAGAATTAAAGAGTGACTGGGGGCAAATGTGGACTGGCAATATAACAAATTTAATTTGCATAGTTTCGTATCTGTAATTTTTTTTGTTCAACCTTGTGACTAGTGGTGAGGTCGCACTTGGTCATTTTGGGCTGGAGAACTCTACTTTGAGGTGATTGGCTAATGATACTATGTCTGAATAACATCTTTCAGTTGTTAAACCAAACACAAGATATATATTACACCATAGCATCAACCAATGACCTCATAATAAAGTTCTCTTGCACAAAACCGGCATGTGCTAAGTCGCCAGGATAACAAAAGTCTATAGGTTTTGGCAAATTATATAATCCAGAAGTACATTTACGGTATTAGACAGTATAAATCAAGTCAATCAATTAATTCAATGCTATAATAACATATATTATAATCACATGAGAGAGAGAGAGATAGAGAGAGTGTGTGCGCGTGTGTTTTTTGTTTTTCTGTGGATGAGGGAGACAAAAGGCAAAGCAACTGCCTGTGACGAGTGACTCCCCCAGAGTTGAAAAAGTGACAGGGCCAAAATGAAGGAATGTTCGAGTCAAAATATCTGGACACACAGAGTTTGAAGCAATTTAAGTCATAAGATGAGGGAAAGATGGATGTGTGTGAGTACTGTACCTGGTGGTGGAGGGGGTTGAGAGCGAGGCAGTATAACAGGTTTACGCTCCACCACCTCCCATTTATCTCGGTTATCATCTGAATCACCAAGATCAACCTGAGGGCAAATATTAAATACCGGTAATAATACTAATCAAAAGATAAAACACGCAAATTAATAAATAAATAAATAGCTAGTCTGCTTATGTTGCTTCTTATTTCTATTATAAATTTAATGATCATTTCACAGTACTGTACCATACTACTTTATACCTGTAGCCTACTGTACAATCAAAGTAAAAACAAAAAAAGGTAAACAGCAAATCTGGTTGTGATGATTGTATATTTGCTAGAATCAGAAAGACCAAGCATAGTGTAAACAAAAAAAGTTAAGCAATCAGCTAGTCTTGCTCTGAATTCTTGTTGCTATGAGGTGCTAAAATAACACCTCATGAGAGGTTTGCTAAGGGAATTGCTTTTTAAAGCTATTTGTGATAAACGCCTAAGTTTATGGTCACCCCTTCTCGGGAATTACAATGCTGGCAAAAAATAAATAAATAAATAAATAAATTAATTAATAATAATAATAATAATAATAATAATATATACAATAAAAATAAGTTTGTGTGTCCCACCTGTTGCGTGTAGCGATGATCTTTGACGCGCCTGCCCTTGACCGTGGTGGTGGGGGGAGGTTCGCCCCCTGGTGGCCCACCCACTATCACTCCACTGCTCCCTATCGGCCCCACGCCACCCTTTTCACTGTCCAGATCAGGAGCCAAATCCTGGAAAGAGTAATTAAAATGTCAGTCAGTTACTCAGTAGCCAGCCCTTATGCCGGTATCACACGAGAGATTTTATAGTCAACATTCGATGATCAACATTTTTCTGGCAACATTTCTGGAATATTTGGCACTGGTATCAGAAACTAGACTGATGATAGATGAATTTAGGTAACAGGAAATTATTAAATGTTGACCTCATGAGCTGCCAGACCAGCATTGAGGATAAATGTTGAGGGAAAAAACGCTTGTGTGATACCGGCTTTACTCCAACAAGTCGCCGTTCATGAAGCCCCCCACGTCATCAAGGGGCGTAGTGGTAGGGGGGACGACTTACTGGTACAGTACCATTATTTACAAACGGAAAGGGCGGGTGCCCAACCCCGAAAGGAGTTGAAATAGGGGAGCTATCCCCCCGCCAAAGGCGGCTTTCTAGGGCCTTTCCTAGCTGATGCTGAGAGGATTGGGTTCTAGTCATGTGGTGATGGGCTGGTCTATCTGAGTGAGAACTGAGTGATCTCTGCCATACCCATAGCTTACTCTGACTGTTCCTTTTACTTATATATCTTCTAGATCTCAAGTGGCGGCGTCTTTTCCGTGGATTGACCTCCCTACTGCCAACCTAGAAGTTGGAAGATTGGGAGCCTAAGCGTCACATTTTTCCCTTACCCCTCAACTTTCCCTTCATAATTGCTGAGGAGCACAGGGCCTTGGGTGGGGCTTTGGTTTCCCGGGCGTTTCCGCACCTTCCTCAGCTCCCTGCCCTGGAGTGGCTTCGGTCACCCGGGTTTTGTTAGTAGTAAGCAGGGAGGATTTTGTGGGGGCGCTCGTTTATGGCCTTGGCCTTGCTCGAGACCTTGGGGCTATTCGGCCAGACAGCCTGGGGAACAACAACAACAAACGTAAATTATATCATGTACTGGTATACAGTACTGTACTACATTAATAATATTTTAATTTTAAAAACTTGATACTTTATAGCAAAACCTAATCACTTTTCAAATCCATGCTTATAATTCTGCTTTAAAATAATGTTACAGTCTAAGAAGATTAACATTTCTTTCCAACAGTATGTATAAGTTTATCTTCTTTGTTATTGAAAGTAGACACCAGTACTATAACCCTGTTTTTTCCCCAGCTGATGGTATATTGGTATCTCGCCATCCTGATTACTTGGCTATTACCAAGATTTTGTAGCAAAATATGTTGCTAATCATAATAATTTGGCAATAATAAGACATAGAGACAGAGCTGTATCATATACTGTACAGTATTTCCATTAACCCCTTTTGTACCAGTAACGTCTTTTAAATCTTATTCTTGCTATATTTAGACATTTTGCGCAACTTAAGAAGGATCTGTGGTAGTAAAAAGGGTTAAGTGAGATAGTTCGAAATCTGTTAAATGCTGGAGGCCCTTGTTAAACTGAATAAACTCATCTAATAGTAGCCAGAATAAAATTATAAAGACGTCACTGGTACAGAAGGGGTTAAGAATTGTAAAATCGGATGCCAAGGGATTCAATTTACCATCAGCTGGGGACAAACCGACTACTGTATATAGTGGTATCCAGGCCCACGAAGCTGACTGACCTCGATATCACTGTCGTCGGCGTTGTCTTCCAGGCCCTTGATGCGCAGGTACCGGGCCCCTCGGATGAACGACTGCAGACGCTCCTGGTTCACACACACCTAAACAGAAACTAGGGGTCATTATTTCACACACACACACATCACAACAATAACAATCGGTCATTACTTCACACACACCTTAACAAAAACAAACGGTCATTATTTCACACACATCTCAACAATAACAAGCGGTCATTATTTCATGCACCTTAGCCCCTTCAATCATATGACCCAATAAGTTTATTTTATTTGCCAATAGACAATTTTATTGAGTACCTCAGCCCTACTAATCGATGCAGACTTTGTTAACCCTTTGAGTACCAGCGAAGTGAGTTATATTATTTTCTAGCTGTATTTAGGCGATAATATGCAGCTTAGGAAGGATCTGTGATAGTTAAAAGGGTTGGTTGAGATAGTCTGAAGTCTTATTATTGCTTAACGTCCTTCCTAAGCTGAATAAAACCGTATAATAGTTGCCAGAATATGATGAAAAGGACGTCCCTGGTACTGAACGGGTTAACGGTGTACACTCCCTTGATTGACAGGGTTATGGCGTGACCTTGTTACAGGGACTTTACTGGACATTTGCCACGAATCGCTAGATCTGAACGTCCAAACTCTTGAAGTCAACCAATGACACGGGGTGGGATCGAACTGCAGACCCTTCGATCAGCAGTCAGACGCGCTACTGACCATGCCGTGGCCCGTGTCCGGAGCTAATGTGGTAGACTCACACATGAATCAAACATACATAAATATACACACTCACCACACATACACAGGGTGTCAAACGAAGCAGAGTCGATTATTCTCAGTCTTTATTATTGTACTGTATATACCGGGTCTGTAAATATATAATTATGTTTTATACTTCGAATTATGTCTTTGGAAGTGATCAACTGGGCAAAACAAGGCTATTTCATGTTCATTTTCTTGTATTCCTTCTCATATTCATTCAAGTATTTTAGTAAGCATTGTTTCCATATAGCGATTTTGATAAGTTAATTTGACTTTATATTGTCTTTGTCCCAGTTTTGGTTTGTTTAGTTTGCAAGTTTTACATTTTAATTCAAACAAAATTGCTGCGGTTTGACCCCCTGCACACCTACACACTCCTACTGTTGACCTAGAGTCTACTAACCTGGCCGGTGTACATGAAGTCCACCATAGCCTTCAGCTCTGGGTACCGGATCTCCATGGGAAGCAGGACGATGGGGTGCTTCGATGGATTGTCCTAAAAAAAATAAAAAATAAAAAATAAATAATGAAAATACAATACTATCTATCTACTGTATAGTGTATACTCAGGCACATACCCCATGTTTTACATTTTAATTTTATTTATTTATTTTATTTTCTATTTATTTAATTATTTTTTGTTTTGCTGGAGGTGGCCGACAGGAAAGAAAAAAAGAAATACTAAACAAAATTATAATGTAAAACTTGCCAAATAAACAAACTAAAACAGGAATGGCACATTATAAAGATTTTTTTTTTTTATCAAAAGCATGTCTTAATTAATAAAACCAAATTTTTAGGGTGGACATCCCGGGACTCATTAGTCTTGGTCGGAAACCTGTCTAGGGGAGTAAGCCTTAATAATAATACAGTAATAATAATTTTACTTATTTAAACGAGCGCTCATTCTTCAAAATGAATTCGCAAGCGCTTGAACACAAACAAATCAATAAAACCACATTAACATAAAATTTACAACACAATTTACATACCATAGTTATTAATGCAATAACTTTAACTACTAAACTCTATAATCATGTTACTACAGCATTCTCCAAATCCTTATTGCTCAACTAAAGGTGAATCAGGTTAGTGGATGGACTAGCCACCCACCACAGTTGAAAAATAGTGCTATAAAGTTACATAGGGGGCCTCGGAGTCGGACGGTCCCTAAGTTGAGTGGTTAATTCTGTAAATCCTTGAATAAACTGGTACTTGTTGTCCTTCTCAAGGGGGACAGGTCCGCTTGAGGGTGTTTTGTTTATTGCCACCCTCATAAAGGGGAGTAAGGTGTCTGGCATTAGATAGGTATTTAATACATATATTAATTTTTCAATTCTGAATACAGTAACTTTGCCACAGTTAACATAAAGTCGCAGAGAGAGAAAGAGAGAGTGAATGAGAGAAAGAGAGAGTGAGCGAGAGAGAGAGATGAGACATACACACACAAACACTGACCCTAAGGAAGTCTCTAAAGTACGTAGAACATGCAGCGAGGACCAACTGATGAGCTCTGATCTTGCTGCCATCACCGCACACCACCGTCACGTCCACCAGGTCCCCATCCCGCCGCAGCCCATTCAGGGTGTTGACCAGGGAGCCGTGGTAGTTGTTCCACAGGATGCAGTACTGGCTCCCGTCCATCTTGGATCACGGCTGGGCAGGGTGACAAAAACGAAAGCAAAGTCCATTATTTGTAGTCATTATTATTGTGTATGTAGAGATCAAATTATGGTTTATACTTCAAAATATGTTTTTGGAAGTGAAGAAATGGCCAAATCAATGTTATTTCATGTTCATTTTCTTAAATTCCTTCCCATATTCATTCACGTCTTCAAACAACATTGCTCCAGTTTGATACCCTGAGGCTGGGAAGTTAAATATTAAAGTCGTAGTCATTACCAGCACCGGGAGGCATTTGTGCCGCACTCATGCCAAATGTGAACAAATTCTACCAGTAATTTTCAATATGGCACTTGCCGACTCATGGGGTTGTTACTATACAGTATACAGTATTTTCAGGCCAAATTTTCATTACACTTTCTCTCATAATTTGTTATGAATTTTGTTTTACTAAAAAATTACCATTCAGCAAATCTTCCTGTTAAATGTGCCAACATTTTTAATACCGGTATGTAAAATAATAATAGATTAGGGCATTAGGACGCTATTGCATCCTTACAGGGATACTTTAAACCTTTGTGACCATCAGGGGTGTTTAGAACCCTTTTATTTAATTACTTCAACCTCTGCAGTTGTCTTTTGAGTTGTGGGCAGAAAACTAATTTTCGAGAGGAAATTATGAGATTAAGAGAATTCTATTCATGAATACTAAACGGCAACCCCCGGACCTGAAAAGGTTAATAAGAAAAGGGTCAATATTTACGAGTCACACCACTGCTGGGATCTCATTTCTAATGGTAGTTTTGGGTTCCTATCATTCTATGCTTCATTGCTATATACTTTTTATCCACCGGCTTTTTTTTTTTTTTAGCATTAACCTAACCAAAAAACCTAACCTAACCTAACCTAAATGTATTTGGGGGCTGTTAAGTTAGATTAGGTTAGGTTAGGTTTTTTGGTTAGGTTAATGCTAAAAAAAAAAAAAAAAAAAAAAAAAAACAAGAAAAAAAAAAAAAAAATCCGGTGGATAAAAAGTACTGTATATAGGCCTAGCGATGAAGCATAGAATGATAGGAACCCAAAATTACCATTAGAAATGAGATCCCAGCTGTGGTGTGACTCGTAAATATTGACCAAGAAAAGTTATTGCAGAATGCAGATGATAAGCTAAGATGCTAAGTTACGTTCTTAATTTCGTAAAATTTCCCAAAATGGCTGTGGGATGTAAAATCAAATTAAAATTGAAAATTGATTATTTTCGGACGGGAATCAGTTTCTCCGATTATTTTTGTTCTAATTTTAATACTTTTATGATGATTATATCCAAAATTCTGCGATATCAAACAATTCTAAAACAAGACCCCATCAGTTCACTAGTGGGGAGGGCTATGAACATCAGGGAAAATATGGGGTTCTATCTATCTATCTATTGCCGGACGCCGTGATCCCCAAAGGGGTGGCCACGAATGAAACGGCCACATGCACCTGTCCTCAGTCAGTTGACACCCCTCGCCCCCTCCAGCACCGCCTTCACTCATATATTTCTTTACTCCATCGTTCCACGGGTTTTCCTATGTGGATGAGGGAGACAAAACTTTACAAAAGGCAGAACTGCCTGTGACGAGTGCCTCCCCCAGAGTGGAAAAAGTGACAGGGCCAAACTCAAGGAATAGCCCTCCCCCCTATCGGAGTAGCCTATTACTGTAGCACGTTTTTCAAAGGCACAAAGAGGCGAATCTTTGGTAATGTATGGTAATGTTTGGTGATTTTACCAGACAGAAGCATACAGCCTCCAGAGATTGTTTGGTCGTGTCTGGTTTTGACCAGACACTACCATATACTGTGGTCTGTGAGTGTGGCCAACGGTCGAGTCTCGTCGAGGGGTAGACTCGTAGAGCTCTGGTGACGTCAGAGGGACAGATACAACCAATCAGATTATCAGAGACGTCAGACGTGAAAAAGCGGAACGGAATGAAACAATTAAAAAATAACTGAAAGGGAAGAACTATTGCCAAAACAGCACCATGCATTTATGATCTCAAACTTATTATTTTGAATAATTGAACACCATTTATATTCCTATGTATAGTTGGAAGCAATAATAATGTTAAATTAACAAAGTTTACACTGAATTATGATTCTAAATTTGATATATTGAAATATGAAAAGTCTGTTAGGAGCAAATTGCCTGTTTTTCAAACCAAAAAAGCTGCATGGTCCACAGTGTCTTTGAAAAATTCGCTATAGGCCTAGGCCTAGGCTAGGCTGTGTCTTAAAATTGTTAGATAATGGGAAATAATGCATTTCCGATTCCGACAGGGCTCAGAGCCTCAAACCTCAATTTTGTTTTTATTGGTTGAAGGGCCAGAGGATTCGAACACCCCTTTTCACCCTGCCGCGTAGGCCCTAACCTATTTTACTGTCAGGCGAAACAGAGGCAAGGGGTGTGAAGAGATTGCCCTAACAATCTCCATTCTCCACCAGCCAAGAATCGAACTCGGTCCTCCCGGTTAGAAACCGAGCGCTCTACCAATGTCGCTACTGGTCACCCCTATCCTCAAAATAGGCCTAGGCCTACCTAAGTAAATATCCAAGAAAAACAGAGGTAGAAGCAAAGCTAGTGGGTGAAACTCATTCCCATCAAATTCGGCTACGATAAAAAATATAGGCTAGGCGATTTCCGTAAAATTAACAATAAAAAATAAATCCATAGGCTAGCCGAAGGCAGGAATCCCGTAATTGAGTAGCAGAATACCCCCCATGATTTAGCCTAGCAATTTGGTAGGCTAGTTTAGATTAGATAGGCTAGGCCTAATACTACCCGTAACCCTAGTCTATGAAAACAGTTCGCCGTATTTGATTACGGGAGACCGCCGCCATGTTAAAATGCCTTCATTTTTCTCCACTCTTTATTCTATAGGTTTACCATATATTGCCACCCACAGCCACACCCACGCCCACTGTACTGTCATGATTGGGGCGGCAGGTTGACAGGTAGCAATGAACCCTCGAATAATCAGAATCCCACTTACAGGCTTCACCGAAATAACAGGATCGGATCCACTTCCACTTGTTACGGTCTGGGTAAACCCCGGGCCGCATATACTTCTGAGGTACTGCGCATAGTATTGATCTTTTACTTTTACATGATATTTTGGCCGACTTATCATACTTAAATTGATCGCCAAGCGGTAATATTGATGTCATATTTGTAAATGCACAATATTTCAATCAATATTACCGTGCCGAATGTATGTAAATAACATGGAGATAATACAGCCTGCGGAGTACGTTCAGCCCACCCTTCTCTTCTAACAGTGATGGCGGAGTGTTGGAACAAAACACTGAAAGGTTATAAATAATAAATAATAATTAATGTTGGTATTCATATCCAATAACATCATTTAGTTATATTTATGTCTAAACAACCTCCATGTTGTGAATAGCTTAAATAAATTAGCATACGTTGTTTATGGAAAACAAGTTTTACAAGAACTTGTATTACTTTCTGAATCTTTCCTTTCTCATGGCATTAAATTCAAATATGAAATCTAAGGGACATATGGAAGCCTAGAGAAACTGACCACTTGTGAGTTTTGGTCTATAAGGAAGTTGGAGCCGTGGCCATCAATATTTAGCAGAATTATCAGCTAATATACGGTCATAATACATTTATAAATACACATAACCAAATTTATCATACTTTTAATCCAGCAGAAACCCACATTATTATTGCATTTCTCTTTAATATCGATGTCCACAGCTCCAACTTCCTTATAGCCTGAAACTCGCAAGTGGTCAATTATAGTTACCCAGACATGAACCTATAGTCTGTTTATTTTCAACTGACGGTAAATTGCAAAGTTCCTATCAAGATTTCTCAGCTATTTTGAAGATTGTGTAGTGAAATATGGTGCTAATTATATAAACTTGGACTTTATATGATGAAGAGACATAGTGGTTTCATATTTTTCCATTAAGCATCGATGAATTAGCTGCTAAGGGATTCAATTTACCATCAGATGAAATGAAACAGAGCATATAGGGTAATCGAGCTAATACTTCTACCATTTGGGAAGGGTCAATAGGTGTGAAAATGACAAAACGTACATCCCATTTGCTCTAGCCCTTTCTTGATTACAGAGGTTAGGGTTCACAATGTTTGGCCTACCTATTTGGAACAGGGTAGCCTGTAGTTAGGTCCCTATAAAATCAGCGGGATGTATTGATCACAAGAATGAAAAAATTATACCCATGGAAAAAAAACAAAAAACAAAAACAAATATATATATATATATATTACGAGGACACGATAGTTTCGACTCTCTCTGGAGTCCTCTTATGGGGAGATTTGTATTTAATAGATTTGTTTATTTATTTATTTATAATTTGTAGTGCCTTCCCAAGACCTCCATCAAGCTTTAAAAACTATACCCAAGATGAGGGAGAAGGGGGTTAAAAAAAAATCCCCTTAACCCCTTCAGCATGATGGTGCATTTTTACTTTTGATTCAGGCTAAAATTAGCCGATTTTATGCAGTTTAAGAAGGACCTATATTATTCAGAGACCGTATTTCAACCCATTTGGATCTTATAAGTATACATTATAACGTAAGTATACATTATAACGTAAGTATACATTATAACGTAAGTATACATTATAACGTAAGTATACATTATAACGTAAGTATACATTATAACGTAAGTATAAATTATAACGTAAGTATACATTATAACGTAAGTATACATTATAACGTAAGTATACATTATAACGTAAGTATACATTATAACGTAAGTATACATTATAACGTAAGTATACATTATAACGTAAGTATACATTATAACGTAAGTATACATTATAACGTAACTCCCTTTAGGAAACTAAACAAATATGGAACGTATGGAAAGCGAGAGAATGACTAAGAGGGTGTACAAGAGCGAGGTGGAGGGACAGAGAGGGAGAGGTAGACCGAATGAGAGGTGGAAGGATGGAGTGAGGAAGTACATGAACGAAGGCGGTGCTGGTTGGGGGGAGGGGCGTCGACTGACTGGGGACAGAGGTGCATGGGGCGGTTAGTTCGTGGCCACCCCTTCGGGGATCAGGGCGTCAGGCAATAGATAGATAGACAAATACTAAATACCTAAATATATGAATAAATCGACCAATAAATAAAACTTTCCCCCTTAAAGCCGCTGTCACACGAGCGATTTTTCCGTCAATTTTCCATGAGCAAGTTTTTTCTGGTAATATTTAGGGATATTTTTGCGTTTGAATCGGAAACTAGATCGAAGTTAGATTATGTTAATTGGTTTATTATTTATGGAACTTATATTTTGAAGCTGCCAGACAACAATTGCTCGTAAAAATTGACGGAAACATCGCTCGTGTGACACCGCCTTAAGGGGGGTGACCTGCTTTTTGTTATTTCTGTCCTTTTCTCTCTTTCTCTGGCTTGTATCCATTCGGCCCCATTCAGCCAACTATTTTAAAATGTTTATCCCCATCTAGGTGTCAATTTCTTCCTGGCGAGCGATAGCGAGCCAGCATTATATGAAGAAATCCGGCTTCGCCGGAGAAATTTTTCTATCGAAAAATGTACAAATTTAGCCTGCTGTCAAACAAAAATAAAAAATATGCTGGCTCGCTACCGCTCACCAGTAAAAAAATTTACACCTGGATGGGGAAAAACGTCTTAAAACAGTAGGCTGAATAGGGCCAAATGGATACAAGCCAGAGAAAGATATAAAAGGACAGAACAAAAACATGTCACCCCCCTTAACCCCTTCTGTAACTGCGACATCTTTTCAATATTATTCTAGCTATATGTAGACTATATGTAGACTATATGTAGACTATATGTAGACTATATGTAGACTATATGTAGACTATATGTAGACTATTTTGTGCAGGTTAAGGGGAGGTATTTAGTTTGTTCCCTAGACCTCCATCAACCTTAAAATTACACCCCCTCGAGTCCCTTTCAAGATAAATTTGTACATTTTTCGGTAGAAAAATTTCCCGGCCGAAGGCCGATTCCTCTTAAATTACAGGCTCGCTATCGCTCGCCAGGATAAAATAGACACCTGAATCGCACGAAAGGTCTTAATATGGGGTGAAAGTTCTTAAAATCGCTAAACTAATGGGGCAAACGTTTTATAATATCAAAAGCAATGGGGCTAAACATGAGGGAGAAAGGGGTCAAGAAAACAATCCCTCAAGTGGAGACCTGCCCTTAAGGTCCTTCCCTCCGTGTGTGAAACCAGTCTCTCCTCCTCCTCCTCCTCCTCCTCCTCCTTGTCTGTTCACCCCTGATGTGGAACAAACTATTATGGGTTTGGGGAATGAAGAGTTGGGGGGGGGGGGGGGGGGGGTGATTGTTTTCCTCAGGGGATCTCTCTCTCTCTTCTTTTCTTTCTCTCCCTCTCCCTCTCGCTCTCGCTCTCTCTCTCTCTCTGCCCGGGATGATTGTTTCCCCCCCCCCCCTCTCTCTCTATATATATATATACAATATATATATATATATATATATATATATATATATATCTCAACATCATCATCAGCCATTAGGAGTCCACTGCTGGACAAAGGCCTCCATTTCCATGACTCCCGAGACTTTGTCAGCCTTTGCCATGTTACCCTTGCAGTTTGTTGTCTATCTCGTCTCTCCACCTCTTGTTTGGTCTTTATCATATCGCGTTTTCCTTCTCTGGGGGTACAGTCACATTATAAGCTCCTTGCTGGCCTAGTGGTTAAGGTGTTGGAATGCTGTACTACTGGCCTGGGATCGAGCCCTGGCTGGGTCACATCACACAATTATTTAATGTATACACCCAACATTCGCACTCAACATGCACTAGCTCAACCAGATATATATAACCAACATTCACACTCGAACTCAACATTCAGTAACTTAAAATTCAGTAACTCAAAATTCAGTAACTCAACATTCAGTAACTTAACATTCAGTAACTTACACTTAAACTCAACATTCAGTAACTCAACATTCATTAACTCAGCATTCAGTCATTCAACATCCAGTAACTCAACATTCAGTATATAATTCAACATTCGGTAACCCAACATTCAGTAACTCAACATTCAGTAACTCAACATTCAGTAACCCAACATTCAGTAACTCAACATTCAGTAACCCAACATTCAGTAACTCAACATTCAGTAACCCAACATTCAGTAACCCAACATTCATTAACTCAGCATTCAGTAACTCAACATTCAGTAACCCAACATTCAGTAACTCAACATTCAGTAACTCAACATTCAGTAACTCAGCATTCAGTAACTCAGCATTCAGTAACTCAACATTCAGTAACCCAACATTCAGTAACTCAACATTTAGTAACTCAACATTCAGTAACTCAACATTCAGTAACTCAACAATCAGTAACTCAACATCCAGTAACTCACACTTAAACACAACATTCAGTAACCCAACATTCAGTAACTCAACATTCAGTAACCCAACATTCAGTAACTAAACATTCAGTAACTCAACATTCAGTAACCCAACATTCAGTAACTCAACATCCAGTAACTCACACTTAAACCCAACATTCAGTAACCCAACATTCAGTAACTCAACATTCAGTAACTCAACATCCAGTAACTCACACTTAAACACAACATTCAGTAACCCAACATTCAGTAACTCAACATTCAGTAACTCAACATTCAGTAACCCAACATTCAGTAACTCAACATCCAGTAACTCACACTTAAACCCAACATTCAGTAACCCAACATTCAGTAACTCAACATTCAGTAACTCAACATCCAGTAACTCACACTTAAACACAACATTCAGTAACTCTACATTCAGTAACTCAACATCCAGTAACTCACACTTAAACACAACATTCAGCACCCAACATCCAATAACTCAACATTCAGTAACTCAACATTCAGTAACTCAACATCCAGTAACTCACACTTAAACACAACATTCAGCACCCAACATCCAGTAACTCAACATTCAGTAACTCAACATTCAGTAACTCAACATCCAGTAACTCACACTTAAACCCAACATTCAGTAACCCAACATTCAGTAACTCAACATTTAGTAACTCACACTTAAACACAACATTCAGCACCCAACATCCAGTAACTCAACATTCAGTAACTCAACATTCAGTAACTCAACATTCAGTAACCCAACAATCAGTAACTCAACATTCAGTAACTTACATTAAACCCAACATTCAGTAACTCAACATTCAGTAACTCAACATTCAGCATTCCGTAAGCCAGGCAACCCTTCAGCGTTCAGCCAATCAGCGCTCAGCCTGGCCGCTCCACAATCAACCAATCACAGCGATGATTGTGCTGGTGGTGGGGGGAGGGGGGACAAAAGCTTCAGTTCGGGACAGTGAAGCCTCAACCATCTGAACCACTACAATGGGAGGGAGATTTACATAGATTTACAAATATTTACATTGATTTACAAATATACACTGGCCACACAGGTCCTACGATCCCAGCGAGGTGGCCAGGACTTAATCCTAGTAGAGATAGCAACCCTGACAGTAAGGGAAAGTGGAAGCAAAGGATAGCAAGGCTCTCTCTCCAGCCTCCGCTAATTTGTCATACATAAAAACAGTTGGATGTGAATAACCTTACAGGGCTTGGAAATCGCCTGAAGGAATTTGCAGAACAGTTAGAAATGGAAAGGAAATTTATGATATGAGTCTAACCTTTTTTTATGAATATTGAGCCACTGTCTATAGCTTCTTCTGATCTCTCTTGGAAAGATCCAATTACCACTCTTCCTAAAACAGCTTTCCAAAATCTGGGTGTGCTCAACTTCCTCCGGGGATTCTTTACCCCTGCGCAGCTTCTTGCTCTGTCCAGGGGCACAGTGTGTTCATGTATTGAGCATTGTTCACACGTGTTGGGAGGATCCTCTCACACAGCACTTATAGACAAAGTAGAAACTCACGTCCACTCACCAATTATCTGCAATCTCTCTCTCTTCGCTGCAATGTTGCATCTCTCTCACAATTCTACCGCTATTACAATAATCAGTGTTCCTCAGAGCTCTCTCAGTGTATACCACTCCCTATTCGTAGAGCACGTAGTACCCGTCTTGCAACACAATCCCACCCCTACTCTGTGCAACTCTCCAACCCAAGAGTGAAACATTATTCTCAATCTTTTTTCTATTCATCAGCTGAGCTCTGGAACTTTCTGCCAGAATTAATTTTTCCCTCATCCTATGACTTAAATTGCTTCAAACTCTGTGTGTCCAGGCATTTTGGCTCGAACGTCCCTTGATTTTGGCCCTTTCACTCTTTCAACTATGGGGGAGTCACTCGTCACAGGTAGTTCTGCCTTTTGTTTCCCTCACTCACATAGAAAAAAAAAAACAAAAAAAATCATTATGGAGTGGCTCGCTATCGCTCGCCAGGAAGAAATCGACATCTAGAAGGGGATAAACGTCTTAAAATAGTTGGCTGAATGGGGCCGAATGGATACAAGCCAGAGAAAGAGAGAAAAGGACAGAAATAACAAAAAGCAGGTCACCCGCCTTAAGTATATTATTCCAGCTAACTGTGTCCTATATACCAAGGTGTGTGTGTGTGTGTCATCATTAAGCTAACGAGGCCTCCTCTAGCACCAGTCTTTGTAGGACCTCTTAACGCTGTAAGGGGGCCCACCGCCTTTTATTTGGTTTTTTCTCTCTCTCTCTGGGTTGTATCCATTCGGCCCCATTCAGCTTACTGTTTTAAAACGTTTATTCCCAACCAAGTGTTGATTTTTTAAATATTTTTTTGACAGCAGACTAAATTTGTACATTTTTCGATGTAAAAATGTTTCCGGCAAAGCCGGATTTCTTCATACAATGCTGGATCGCTATCGCTCGCCAGGAAGAAATCGAAGAAATGTGTGTGTGTGTGTGTGTGATTGGTGTGTGTGTGTGTGTGTGATTGGTGTGTGTGTGTGTGCTTGACTTACATGAATGGTGTGTGTGTGTGTGCTTGACTTACATGAATGGTGTGTGTGTGTGTGTGATTGAGACTAACGTTCATGGTTTCCCCTTCTCACAGGTACAGTATATTGATGTGTTTCCTGTGTGTGTGTGTGTGTGTGATTGATGATTCAGACAAACACAGAGAGAGAGAGAGAGAGAGAGAGAGAGAGAGAGAGATATCTATCAGGTGTACAAACCCTCCTCTTACGAATATATTTTTTCCCTTGTCTGGAGAGAGAGAGATAAAGATAGATAGATAGAGAGAGAGACAGAGATAGAGAGAGAGAGAGAGCATCAATACCGTGCGAATAAAACAAGGGTGCAGAAATAAATGAAACTCAATTAGACGACTATAAATAATCAACATGAAATAATTGAATTCTGTCAGCTGATTGATGGCAGAGAGATTATTCGAAGAGGGGAGCCCACCTCGCTTTTTTCTTCTCTTTCTCTCCCTCTCTCTTTGGCTTGTATCCATTCGGCCCCATTCAGCCTACTGTATCAAGATGTTTACCCTCATCCAGGTGTTAATATTGTCCTGGCGAGCGGTAGCGAGCCAGCTTATATATATTTTTGTTTTGACAGCAAGCTAAATTTGTACATTTTTCGACAGAAAAATTTCTCCAGCGATGCCTGATTTCTCCACACAATGCTGGCTCGCTTTCGCTCGCTAGGAAGAAATCGACACCTGGATGGGGATAAACGTCTTAAAACAGTTGGTTGCATGGGGCCGAATGGATACAAGCCAGGGAAAGAGAGAAAAGGACAGACAGATAAAAAAAAAGCCGGTGACCCCCTTAAAAAAAAAAAAAAAAAAAAAAAAAAAAAGGCATTACGAAATTTGTGCAAGTCTGGGAAAAGTGTGAGCAAATGTGTGCGTGAAAAATTATGAGAGTTTCTGTCATTTACCGGTGACTCATATTTACCTCTCTCTCTCTCTCTCTCTCTCTCTCTCTCTCTCTCTCTCTCTATCTATCTATCTATCTATCTCTATCTCTCTCTCTCCAGACAAGGGAAAAAATATATTCGTAAGAGGAGGGTTTGTACACCTGATCTCTCTCTCTCTCTCTCTCTCTCTCTCTCTCTCTCTCTCTCTCTCTCTCTCTCTCTCTCTCTCTCTCTCTCTCTCTCTATCAGTAGTAATTATTATGTTTTTGAAATTCGATCTTTACTATAAATTTCCCATTATGCTGGGGGCCTAATTTCCCATTATGCTGGGGGCCTAATTTCCCATTATGCTGGGGGCCTAATTTCCCATTATGCTGGGGGCCTAATTCCCCAGTTGTATTTCCTGCCTACCCAAGTCAGGAGTGGCTATAGTCTATTCGCTGTAAGTAGGCGAGAAATCATGACCTTTATCCTCTGTAACTCAAAAAGGGCTAGAGCAAATTGGCTGTAAATTTCCACATCTATTCCCTGACTGACCCTTCCCAAATGGTAGAAATATTATCTCGATTACTCTAGTCGTTTCTGAGTTACAGAGGATAGAGGTAATGATTGTTCGCCTACTTACAGCGAATAGACTATAGTAGGGACTGCAAAGTATGTGCAGTCTGTGTATCTATGTAACTCTCTCTATCTCTCTCTCTTTCATCACTCATTCTAACACACCACACACACACACACACACACACACACACACACACACACTCTCACAGACCATGCAGGCAGTTATTGAAGCTTATAGATCTGGCTCTATCATACGGGTTCTGCAATACTCACTTTCACTCTCTCTCTCACACACACACAAACACACACACACACACACACACTCACCCCAAACCAACTTTCATCGCCAGGCCGTATTTCCTTATTTCTTCACCTCTCTCTCTCTCTCTCTCTCTCTCTCTCTCTCTCTCTCTCTCTCTCTCTCTCTCACACTAACACACAATCACGCACACAACTCTCTCTCTCTCTCACACACACACATACCAAACCGATTTTTAATAACAAGTCGTATTTCCTTAATGCTTAACCTCTCTCTCTCTCTCTCTTTCTCACACACACACACACACACACACACTCTCACCCCTAACCGACTTTCATCAGCAGGCAGTAATTGCCTTCGCTCGCTGCTTGACAGACACAAGATTTCTCACTCACTCATATGCACCCAATATTCTCTCTCTCTCTCTCTCTCTCTCTCTCTCTCTCTCTCTCTCTCTCTCTCTCTCTCATACACACACTCATTCATCCCAAACCGACTTTCATTGGCAGGTCGTATTTCCATATTTATTAACCTCTCTTACACCTCCCCCCCCCTCTCTGTCTGTCTGTCTGTCTCTGTCTCTCTGTCTCTCTCTCTCTCCTCGAAAAGGTGGAGTCAAAAGCATTTCGTCTCACCTTCCCTCCTTTTACTGTCTCTCTCCTGTCTCTTTACACTCCCCATATTGTTGAATCCCCCCCCCTCTCTCTCTCTCTCTCTCCCTTCTGCTTCTTTTTGTGCTATAAAACCATCGCTTCCCTTCTCGCTTGTGAGAGAGAGAGAGAGAGAGAGAGAGAGAGAGAGAGAGTAAGAGTGAGTGAAAGAGTGAGAGTCAGTGTGTTTGTGTGTGTGTGTGTGTGAGAGAGAGAGAGAGAGAGAGAGAGAGAGAGAGAGTAGGAGTAAGTCAAAGAGAGAGAGAGAGAGAG
This sequence comes from Paralithodes platypus, assembly GCA_032716605.1. Taxonomy (NCBI): domain Eukaryota; kingdom Metazoa; phylum Arthropoda; class Malacostraca; order Decapoda; family Lithodidae; genus Paralithodes; species Paralithodes platypus. The sequence continues at coordinate 20,784,303 of CM064561.1, read as the reverse complement.
AGAGTAGGAGTAAGTAAAAGAGAGAGAGAGAGAACACCCACCTTAATCAAAGACAGGTAGGTGTGACTCCTCATAGACGATAGAGATTTCACAGATCCCAAGGAAGAGAGAGAGAGAGGGATGGAAAAATGGTATACATCAACCATGTCTCTCTCTCTCTACTTCATATTTTTTTTTATTTATCCCTGTCATTTCTCTCTCTCTCTCTCTCTCTCTCTCTAACGACCTTCCCAACATCAAGGTAATGTTCCACTCACACAATTAAAAGTTACCGTTAAGGTTGCAGTGCCTTCCCTCAACCCCGCCTATCACTCACTCACTCTCACTCTCTCACTATTTTGATCTCTCTCCTTCCCTCACACACACACTCTTTCTCTCTCTCTCTCTAATTACTCACTCACTCACTAAATCTCTCGCACACACTCACTCTCACTATTTTTATTTCTCTTTCACACTCACCCACACACTTTCTCACTCACACACTCTCTCTCACTCCCTGCCGACCGATATTACTGTTCAAAGATACGAGTAACCAAAACTAACTTAACAATGATATAACCCCATCATCAATGCTATTTATAGTACTATCACTACTATAATACTAATAATTACGGTAGTATTAGTATTATTATTATTATTATTATTATTATAATAATTAGTATTATTAATATTCATTATTATTATCATTATTATTATTAATATTATTTTTTCTTATCATTATCATTATTGTTATTAGGTCTACTAATACTACTACTACTAGTACTACTACTACTACTACTACTACTACTACTACTAATAATAATACCAATAATAATAATAATAATAATAATAATAATAATAATAATAATAATAACAATAATATTTAAAAATGTATAAACAGTATTACCCCTTTCATTAATAAAATGTATAAACAGTATTACCCCTTTCATTAATAAAATACTAATATTTAAAACCCCTACACTATAGCAGTCAGTATGGTCTCTGGTGCGTCCACCTTTAACCCTTTCACGCATTTATGACGCAGAGGTTGCCAGATTAGCAATAATAAATAGAGTTCTCTCACTCTTATAATTACCTCTCCAAAATTAGTTTTCTGCCCACAGCTAACTCAAAGACAACTGCAGAGGTTGAAGTAACTAAACTAAAGGTTTGTAAATACCCCTGATGGTAACAAAGGCTTTAAAGTATCCCCAATAGGCTCAACACAGCTAACTCAAAGACAACTGCAGAGGTTGAAGTAACAAAACTAAAGGTTTCTAAATACCCCTGATGGTAACAAAGGCTTTAAAGTATCCCCAATAGGCTCAACACAGCTAACTCAAAGACAACTGCAGAGGGTGAAGTAACTAAACTAAAGGTTTCTAAATACCCCTGATGGTAACAAAGGCTTTAAAGTATCCCCAATAGGCTCAAAATCGCGTCATATGCCGGAGAGGGTTAAGGGAGCCCACCTCGCTTGTTTTCTCTTTCTCTCCCTCTTTCTTTGGTTTGTATCCATTCGGCCCCATTCAGCCTACTGTTTTAAGACGTCTACCCCCATCCAGATGTCAATATATTCCTGGCGAGCGGTAGCGAGCCAGCACATATATATATATATATATATTTTTTTTTTTTGACGGCAAGCTAAATTTGTACATTTTTCGATAGACATATTTCTCCGGCGAAGACGGATTTCTCCATACAATGCTGGCTCGCTATCGCTCGCCAGGAAGAAATCGACACCTGGATGGGGATAAACGTCTTAAAACAGTTGGCTGAATGGGGCCGAATGGATACAAGCCAGGGAAAGAGAACAAAGGAGAGAACAATAAAAAAAAGCCGGTGACCCCCCTTAGCTGGGGCTCTGAGCTAAAATATTGAAGATTCTTTCCAACTGTCTGACAACTTTTGAGACCATTTCATCGAAGCTCAAGCGAGATTTTTTTTTTTTTTTTTTTTTTTTAGATCCCTTTGTGTTTTTTGACAGAATTGTTCGGCAGTCAGACGCTTTATAGCCAATTCATATACGGTATATATATATATATATATATATATATATATATATATATATACATCGAATGAAAATAAGAATAATAAGAAGAGAGGGAGGAGAAGAAGAGGGAGAAGGATATCAAGGATGAATTAAAAGGAAAGTAAACGAAAGAGGAGAAAGGAGAGGAAATGGAGAGTAAGAGGCATTTAATATAGAGAGGTAATCTAGGGAAGGAGGAAGAGTAAACAAAGAGGAGATAGAGAGAGGGAGAGAGAGAGAGGAGGAAGAGTAAACAAAGAGGAGAGAGAGAGAGAGAGAGAAGGAGGAAGAGTAAACAAAGAGGAGGAGAGAGAGAGAGGGCCTGGTTCATGTCATTTAATACAGAGAGGTAGAGGGAAGCAGGAAGAGTAAACAAAGAGGAGGAGGAGAGAGAGAGAGAAGGAAGAGTAAACAAAGAGGAGGAGAGAGAGAGAGAGGAGGAAGAGTAAACAAAGAGGAGTAGAGAGAGAGAGGGCCTGGTTCATGTCATTTAATACAGAGAGGTAGAGGGAAGGAGGAAGAGTAAACAAAGAGGAGGAGAGAGAGAGAGAGGAGGAAGAGTAAACAAAGAGGAGGAGAGAGAGAGAGGGCCTGGTTCATGTCATTTAATACAGAGAGGTAGAGGGAAGGAGGAAGAGTAAACAAAGAGGAGGAGGAGAGAGAGAGAGAAGGAAGAGTAAACAAAGAGGAGGAGAGAGAGAGAGAAGGAAGAGTAAACAAAGAGGAGGAGAGAGAGAGAGAAGGAGGAAGAGTAAACAAAGAGGAGGAGAGAGAGAGAGGAGGAAGAGTAAACAAAGAGGAGGAGAGAGAGAGAGGGCCTGGTTCATGTCATTTAATACAGAGAGGTAGAGGGAAGGAGGAAGAGTAAACAAAGAGGAGGAGGAGAGAGGGAGAGGAGAGAAGGAAGAGTAAACAAAGAGGAGGAGAGAGAGAGAGAAGGAAGAGTAAACAAAGAGGAGGAGAGAGAGAGAGAAGGAGAAGGAGGAAGAGTAAACAAAGAGGAGGAGAGAGAGAGAGGAGGAAGAGTAAACAAAGAGGAGGAGAGAGAGAGAGGAGGAAGAGTAAACAAAGAGGAGGAGAGAGAGAGAGGAGGAAGAGTAAACAAAGAGGAGGAGGAGAGAGAGAAGGAGGAAGAGTAAACAAAGAGGAGGAGAGAGAGAGGGCCTGGTTCATGTCATTTAATACAGAGAGGTAAAGGGAAGCAGGAAGAGTAAACAGAGAGGAGAGAGAGAGAGAGAAAGAGAAAGAGGGAAGGAGGAAGAGTAAACAAAGAGGAGAGAGAGAGAAAGAGGGAAGGAGGAAGAGTAAACAAAGAGAGAGAGAGAGAGAGAAAGAGAAAAGGAGGAAGAGTAAACAAAGAGGAGAGAGAGAGAGAGAGAGGGAAGGAGGAAGAGTAAACAAAGAGAGAGAGAGAGAGAGAGAGAGAGAGAGAGAGATAAAAGGAGGAAGAGTAAACAAAGAGGAGAGAGAGAGAGAGAGAGAGAGGGAAGGAGGAAGAGTAAACAAAGAGGAGAGAGAGAGAGAGAGAGAAAGAGAGAGAGAGGGAAGGAGGAAGAGTAAACAAAGAGGAGAGAGAGAGAGGGAAGGAGGAAGAGTAAACAAAGAGAGAGAGAGAGATAGAGAGAAAGAGGGAAGGAGGAAGAGTAAACAAAGAGGAGAGAGAGAGAGAAAGAGGGAAGGAGGAAGAGTAAACAAAGAGGAGAGAGAGGAGGGCCTGGTTCATGTCATTTAATACAGAGAGGTAGAGGGAAGCAGGAAGAGTAAACAAAGAGGAGAGAGAGAGAGAGAAAGAGGGAAGGAGGAAGAGTAAACAAAGAGGAGAGAGAGAGAGAAAGAGGGAAGGAGGAAGAGTAAACAAAGAGGAGAGAGAGAGGAGGGCCTGCTTCATGTCATTAGGGAAGTTTTGTCTAAGATAGGAGAGAGAGAAAGAGGGTGTGTGTTTGTGTGTGTCGGGTCAACTATTATAAGACAGGTGGTGTGGACTGTATTATAAGTTAAGGTGGACACACACAGTCACACACACACACAGTCACACACACACACAGTCACACACACACAGTCACACACACACACAGTCACACACACACACAGTCACACACACATATCTCCATCACCAACAAAGCTTCATACAATGTCGGGCTTGAAGGGGAAAAATATTTGTCTTTTCCAATTTAATTTTCTTTTCATCTTTCTTAATGACACTAATGGTAATCGGGCTGCTTTTTTGGTCTATTAATGAATTTATTATTTTTTAGTTTCCTCGCTAGACCTTCATCAAGCTTAGAAAAACACCCCCTAGACCCCCCCTTGAAGATTAATGTTTACATTTTTCGGTAGAAAAATTTCCCGGCCGAAGGCCGATTTCTCTTTAAATTACAGGCTCGCTATCGCTCGCCAGGAAAAAGTCGACACCTAAATGGCACGAAAGGTCTTAACATTTACAACGAAATGAGGCGAAAGGTGTTAAAATCGCCAAACTAATGGGCCTAACGTCTTAAAATCTGAAAACTAATGGGGCTAAACACGAGGGAGAAAGGGGTCCCGAAAACCGCGGGCCCATCTCTCCCCTTAATATGAGAGAGAGAGAGAGAGAGAGAGAGAGAGAGAGAGAGAGAGAGAGAGAGAGAGAGAGAGAGAGAGAGAGTGAAGGGAAATTTGCATAATTGGCTGCCACACAATGTTGAGATTAATTGTTTGTTTACTTTGATTTTTTATGCCATCAATTGCCGACTTGCGAGTTTCGTTCTATAAGGAAGTTGGAGCTGTAGACATCGATATTTAACACAATTTACAGCTAAAATACGGTCGTAGTACATATATTAATACACAAAACCCATTTCAACATACCATTTATCCATCAGAAACGTACATTATTATTGCATTTCTGTTTAATATCGATGTTCACGGCTCCAACTTCCTTATAGCCTGAAACTCGCAAGTGGTCAATTGGCCGTCACACAATGTTGAGATGAATAATTTTTTTACTTTGAATTTATTTTATGCCATCAATTCGAATTTGAGATCTGCTTTAGTCATGAACTAGCAGGGGTACCCGGCGTTGCCCGGGTAATCACCATCACTACTACCACCACTACTACTACCATAATCACCATCATCAATCACTACTACCACAATCATCACAATACTACTACTACCATAATCACCGGCCTCGACCTCCCTGTGCCTCATTAAACGGCGACCTCGATTTCGGCCGCTAAATGACCTCCGATTTTGGATCTGACCTCATCCGTACCCCCATTTTGGGGGCTGCGAACAACTTTCGTTCCATACACCTTTTCGATCGGAGGCCTCCTTCTGCCCCAAACGGCCCTTTTTCCGATTTCGCGCCCATTTTCTCCGTCCCTTTCACCCTGGGGAATTCTAATTTTTTCACTAAAACCTGCCTAGGGTTTACTATGCATACCAAGTATGAACGCTCTAGCTTAAAAACTGCGGCCGCCTATAAAGAACAGACAGACAGACAGACAGACAGACAGACAGACAGACAATCGAAATTATTATATAGATTACTGGTTACCCATCTAGTTTACCTAATTATGTTATTAATTATTATGTTCTCTCCACTAACCAACTTGACTCCTAAACTCGATTAATGAAATTAACGAACACATGTGGCAGTCCGGGGATTCGAACCCAGGACGCTCACACCGAAAATCAACACCCTTATGCATTGCGCCACTAAGACAGTTAAAGAATGCTGCACGAGCCTACGATTTATTATGCAGTTTGGAATCCTGCATACCAATCTTAGCATGTACAATCATTCCAACTGCACTATCGGAGGATATGCATATGTGAATGGAGATAGTAATTAATGGGGCGCTTAAGGGGAGGTATTTAGTTTGTTCCCTAGACCTCCATCAAGCTTAAAATTACACCCCCTTGAGTCACTTTCAAGATAAATTTGTACATTTTTCGGTAGAAAAATGTCCCGGCCGAAGGCCGGTTCCTCTTAAATTACAGGCTCGCTATCGCTCGCCAGGATAAAATCGACACCTAAATGGCACAAATGGTCTTAAAATTGACAGAAATGGGGCGAAAGTTCTTAAAATCGCCAAAATAATGGGCAAACGTCTTAAAATCTCAAAAGCAATGGGGCTAAACATGAGGGAGAAAGGGGCCAAGAAAATAATCCCTCAAGTGGATATCTCCCCTTTAACCCTCTAGGGAAGGCCTCTCGATAAACTACTACTGAACCACAATTAATTATTATGTTAGGCAAGTATTTTGATAGAAGTCTAGGGAGAAAACTAAACAAATTAATATACAGATAATTAAATATGCAAATAAATAAACTCAAGCCCCCTTTAACCCCTTCTGTACGGTGGCGCTAATAAGTCATGTGTCAGCTGTCATTACGTTTGGCTCGCTCTGTGCTGTATTAATGTCTGTCAGATGTTGAATAGGGTGGGTAAGTGTAGGAACATGTTTGTATATTTCGCTCGATATGAAGGAATGAAGCTTAGATACTGCTGATACCAATTATTGATCAAAACATACTTGGTGCCGAGACATCACTTGTTAAGGGGAGGTTTCCACTTGAGGGACTTTTTTCTTGACCCCTTTCTCCCTCATATCTAGCCCCATTGCTTTTGAGATTTTAAGACGTTTGCCCCATTAGTTTGGTGATTTTTAAGAATTTCCGCCCCATTCTGTCAATTTTAAAACCTTTCGTGCCATTTAGGTGTCGATTTTATCCTGGCGAGCGATAGCGAGCCTGTAATAGAGTAACCGCTTTCAGCCGGGACATTTTTCTACCGAAAAATTTACAAATTTATCTTGAAAGAGGGTCAACGGGGTGAAATTTTAAGATTGCTGGAGGAGTAGGAAACAAACTAAAAACCTCCCCTTAACCCCTTCAGTACCGATTCCTCTTTTCATGATATTCTGCCAATTATTCAGCTTAGGACGGACGTGTAGTAATGAAGAGGCTACAAACTATCTCAATTGACCTTTATAACGACCACAGATCCTTCCTAAGCTGCCTAAAATCTTCTAAATATATCTGAAATAAAACAACATGCATATCCGGTAGTGAAAGGGTTAAGCTTCATTAAATCCAATGCAAAATACACCAAAGGTAATGAAGTGGTTAAGTAATTCCCGCCCTCCCCCCCCCCACTCTCACACAAACACACTCACTCTCTCTCTCTCTCTCTCTCTCAGCCATCTACAGGTATATTATCAGTGGCACCTCTTGTCCCATCCACTTTAGCCCCACGTTGGTCTTGGTTTGAGAGAGTGAGTGAGTGAGTGAGTGAGTGAGTGAGTGTGTGTGTGTGTGTGTGTGTGTGTGTGTGTGAGAGAGAGAGAGAAAATATTATAACTTTTTCATTATATTATACATCATTAATATTGAGAGAGAGAGAGAGAGAGAGAGAGTGTGAGTGAGAAAGGCGTGTTTTGGCAGGAGGTTCATCAGGTAGATAATAAAGTGATGATTGTGTGATGATTGAGTTATGATTCCTTCTCCCTCGTGTTGTTGTGAAGGGCTGAGTGGAATTATCAGAGGTTAATACAGTGTGAGAGGAGTGACCGTAATAATTGTTGTGGTGATGGTGGTAGTAGTAGTGATGATGGGGTTAGTGGTGATGGTGGTAGTAGTAGTGATGATGGGGTTAGTGGTGATGGTGGTAGTGTTAGTGGTGATAGTGTTAATGTAGGGTTTGTTGATGATGGTGGTGATGGTGGTAGTGGTGGTGATAGTGTTAATGTAGGGTTTGTTGATGATGGTGGTGATGGTGGTAGTGGTGGTGATGATGTTGGTGCCGGGTTTGTTGATGATGATGGTGGTGATGATAGTGTGTTAGTGGTGGTGATGATAGTATGTTAGTGGTAGTGATGTTGATTCAGGATTTGATGATGATGGTGATGAGGTGATGATGCCTAAAGAGAGAGAGAGAGAGAGAGAGTACAAAGGAGTACAAAGGAAATCAAGCAACAACAGATCTAGTGACCCTTCTAGGTTGCTTGTCCTCCAAAACACTGAGGATCAAGTGTCCAAACAGTGGTTTAGAGTGGGTAAGGGATCATTGGAAAGGGAATTACTGCCCTGGAACTAATGTCCGTGGCAGGATTAGGAAGTTAGTAGGGGACAGATGGGTTAGTAACTGAGGGGGGATAAAAATAAAGTTATTCATTTACAAACGCAGTCAGTCGCGGGTTTGATGCGAGATATTTGTCTAGGCGGAGTTTAAATGAATCAACGGTGATGCAGTCTATAACGTTTCGGGGAAGCCCATTCCACAAGTTGACAACTCGATTGAAGAAGAAATTCTTAGATTCGTGTGAGTTAAAAGATTTACCAATAATTTTGCAACCGTTTCCCCGCGTGTAATTAGATTGGTCGATAGTGAAGTACTTCGAGAGAGAGAGAGAGAGAGAGAGAGAGAGAGAAAGGGGGGTTAGTCTTATCAGCTTGCCCTCTTTACTGATATCTACTTTATGATTTGTTTGGCTTTAAGGGTGTTCTCTCTCTCTCTCTCTCTCTCTCTCTCTCTCTGGATCTGTTTAACTCTAACCTACACACACACAAACACACACGCTCACACTCTCTCTCTCTCTCTTACACACACACACGCACACAGTGACAGTGAAGCACTGGGGCGAGGCAGCTCCAGAGATGGGGCTGCTTCGAGCCGTGGGTGGGCAACCGGGCCCCGTGCATCTTGCGAAGGCAAGATAGCGGGGGTTGGTTGCATCTCAAAGTGCTTCACGTGTCTGATTCCCTAGACTGGAACGAGACATCACGGGCTTCACCGTTGAATGTACGGTGTAACGGTGTAACAGTTGAATGTACAGGCTCTCAGCCTAGATGGAATATAGAAAAAAAAACACACACACACATTCTACCCCTACAATCCTTGGTGGTAGTGGAAAGGAGATCTAGGGTCACAGTCTCTCTCTCTCACTCACTCTCACTCTCTCTCTCTCTCTCTCTCTCTCTCACACACACACAATCGACCCCTACAATCCTTGGTGGTAGTGGAAGGGAGATCTAGGGTCACAGTCTCTCTCTCTCACTCACTCTCACTCACTCTCTCTCTCACACACACACAATCGACCCCTACAATCCTTGGTGGTAGTGGAAGGGAGATCTAGGGTCACAGTCTCTCTCTCTCACTCACTCACTCACTCTCTCTCTCTCTCTCTCACACACACACACACTCGACCCCTACAATCATTGGTGGTAGTGGAAGGGAGATCTAGGGTCACAGTCTCTCTCTCTCACACACTCACTCACTCTCTCTCTCACTCTCTCACACACACACACACTCGACCCCTACAATCATTGGTGGTAGTGGGAGGGAGATCTAGGGTCACAGTCTCTCTCTCTCACTCACTCTCTCTCTCTCTCTCTCACACACACACACTCGACCCCTACAATCATTGGTGGTAGTGGAAGGGAGATCTAGGGTGTCACAGTCTCTCTCTCTCTCTCTCACACACACACACTCGACCCCTACAATCATTGGTGGTAGTGGAAGGGAGATCTAGGGTGTCACAGTCTCTCTCTCTCTCTCACACACACACACTCGACCCCTACAATCATTGGTGGTAGTGGAAAGGAGATCTAGGGTGTCACAGTCTCTCTCTCTCTCTCTCTCTCTCTCTCTCTCTCTCTCTCTCTCTCTCTCTCTCTCACACACACACACTCGACCCCTACAATCATTGGTAGTAGTGGAAGGGAGATCTAGGGTCTCACAGTCTCTCTCTCTCGCTCTCGCTCTCTCTCTCTCTCTCTCTCTCTCTCTCTCTCTCTCTCACACACACACACACACTCACAATCGACCCCTACACTTATTGGTGATGGTGGAAGAAAGATCTAGGGTGTCACAGTCTTGTCAGTGCTCCTCTTTACTTATATCGACCCTTGCTTTGTTTGGCTAGGGGGGGGGGGGTCTCTCTCTCTCTCTCTCTCTCTCTCTCTCTCTCTCTCTCTCTCTCTCTCTCTCTCAATATTATTTGATGTGTAATGAAAAAGGTAATTCTTTAGCAAATGGACCAGTTTTCTCTCTCTCTCTCTCTCTCTCTCTCTCTAAGACATAAGCATTTGAAAAATATTTGTCGCTTTATTTTACATCCATATAACTATTATGTAACTAATTACATAATTATATTTGTTTAATTTAAATTTCAAATCGCTTGGCATAATTGAACTCTATGACAACCATTACTACTCCTCCTTCGTTGGAAATTAGCATACTTTTCTCATACCTACTAACCCTTTCAAGATCCGATCCTTCATTTCTTTTCTGTTTTCTGGCTACTATTAGACGATTTTATTCAGATTAGGAAGGGTATTTGGAAGTCAGAGGGTTAATTGAGCCAGTCGTTACCCCTATAATTCCCACAGATCCTTCCTAAGTTGTATTAAATCGTCTAATGATATCTAGAAGATGCTGTCAAACTGCGTCATAATCCTCAATTTAAGTGTCAAGACAGGAATATATCAGACTTGAAATTATTCCTGTAATTACTAAAACCAGAAGCAAGGATAAATACACACCAGCATACCAACAAATATATGTAATATGTAATACATACAAGCATACCAACAAATATATGTAATATGTAATACACACCAGCATACCAACAAATATATGTAATATGTAATACACACCAGCATACCAACAAATATATGTAGTATGTAATACACACCAGCATACCAACAAATATATGTAATATGTAATACACACCAGCATACCAACAAATATATGTAATATGTAATACACACCAGCATACCAACAAATATATGTAATATGTAATACACACCAGCATACCAACATATATATGTAATATGTAATACACACCAGCATACCAACAAATATGTAATATGTAATCACACCAGCATACCAACATATATGTAATATGTAATATGTAATACACACCAGCATACCAACAAATATATGTAATATGTAATACACACCAGCATACCAACAAATATATGTAATATGTAATACACACCAGCATACCAACAAATATATGTAATATGTAATACACACCAGCATACCAACATATATATGTAATATGTAATACACACCAGCATACCAACAAATATATGTAATATGTAATACACACCAGCATACCAACATATATATGTAATATGTAATACACACCAGCATACCAACAAATATATGTAATATGTAATACACACCAGCATACCAACACATATATGTAATATGTAATACACACCAGCATACCAACAAATATATGTAATATGTAATACACACCAGCATACCAACATATATGTAATATGTAATACACACCAGCATACCAACAAATATATGTAATATGTAATACACACCAGCATACCAACAAATATATGTAATATGTAATACACACCAGCATACCAACAAATATATGTAGTATGTAATACACACCAGCATACCAACAAATATATGTATATGTAATACACACCAGCATACCAACAAATATATGTAATATGTAATACACACCAGCATACCAACAAATATATGTAATATGTAATACACACCAGCATACCAACAAATATATGTAATATGTTGTAATACACACCAGCATACCAACAAATATATATGTAATATGTAATACACACCAGCATACCAACAAATATATGTAATATGTAATACACACCAGCATACCAACATATATATGTAATATGTAATATGTAATACACACCAGCATACCAACAAATATATGTAATATGTAATACACACCAGCATACCAACATATATATGTAATATGTAATACACACCAGCATACCAACAAATATATGTAATATGTAATACACACCAGCATACCAACAAATATATGTAATATGTAATACACACCAGCATACCAACAAATATATGTAATATGTAATACACACCAGCATACCAACAATATATGTAATATGTAATACACACCAGCATACCAACAAATATATGTAGTATGTAATACACACCAGCATACCAACAAATATATGTAATATGTAATACACACCAGCATACCAACAAATATATGTAGTATGTAATACACACCAGCATACCAACAATATATGTAATATGTAATACACACCAGCATACCAACAATATATGTAATATGTAATATGTATACACACCAGCATACCAACAAATATGTAATATGTAATACACACCAGCATACCAACAAATATATGTAATATGTAATATGTAATACACACCAGCATACCAACAAATATATGTAATATGTAATACACACCAGCATACCAACATATATATGTAATATGTAATATGTAATACACACCAGCATACCAACAAATATATGTAATATGTAATACACACCAGCATACCAACATATATGTAATATGTAATATGTAATACACACCAGCATACCAACAAATATATGTAATATGTAATACACACCAGCATACCAACATATATATGTAATATGTAATATGTAATACACACCAGCATACCAACAAATATATGTAATATGTAATACACACCAGCATACCAACAAATATATGTAATATGTAATACACACCAGCATACCAACATATATATGTAATATGTAATACACACCAGCATACCAACAAATATATGTAATATGTAATACACACCAGCATACCAACATATATATGTAATATGTAATATGTAATACACACCAGCATACCAACAAATATATGTAATATGTAATACACACCAGCATACCACATATATGTATATGTAATATGTAATACACACCAGCATACCAACAAATATATGTAATATGTAATACACACCAGCATACCCACAAATATATGTAATATGTAATACACACCAGCATACCAACATATATATATATGTATATGTAATACACACCAGCATATACCAACAAATATATGTAATATGTAATACACACCAGCATACCAACATATATGTAATACCAGCATACCAACATATATATGTATAATGTAATACACACCAGCATACCAACATATATATGTAATATGTAATACACACCAGCATACCAACAAATATATGTAATATGTAATACACACCAGCATACCAACAATATATGTAATATGTAATACACACCAGCATACCAACATATATATGTAATATGTAAATACACACCAGCATACCAACAAATATATGTAATAGGTAATACACACCAGCATACCAACATATATATGTAATATGTAATACACACCAGCATACCAACAAATATATGTAATATGTAATACACACCAGCATACCAACATATATATGTAATATGTAATATGTAATACACACCAGCATACCAACAAATATATGTAATATGTAATACACACCCCCCAACAATATAGGTGTATGTAATACACACCCCCGCATACCCCCTGTGTAATATTTCCTACCTCATATGTATATGTCCCCCCCCCCCCCCTATGTAATATGTTCCCCCTGGTTTATATGTATAACCCCCCCCCCCCCCCCCCCTGGTATACTCCCAGCATCCCACAAATCCCCCTGACCCCTATATGTAACTTCCTCCCCCCCCACCCACAAGCTACCCCCCTATGTAATATGTAATACACACCCCCCCTTCCTCCCCCCCCCCGGTGTACTCCCCCCCCCCCCCCCCCGAACTCACTGCCCCCCTGGTACGACCCCCCTACCACCCTGGTGTACCCCCCCCCGTGTACCTCCCCCTCCCCCCTGTGTACCCCCCCCCTGGTGTACTCCCACCCCCCTGGAATACTCCCCCCTCCCCCCCCCCCCCACCCCCCCCCCCCTACTCTCACTCCCGCCCCCCCCCGCCTACTCCCCTCCCCCCTTGTATCCCCCTCCCCTGGTGTACTCCCTGGAATACTCCCTCCTCTTCCCCCCCCCCCCCTGGTGTACTCCCCCCTCCTACTCCTCTTTCCTTTGCTACCAACCTGTTGAGTTCAGCACTCTTGGTTGTGTGGCCGAGTTTACTTTAAGCAACCCAGTTCTGAACGTTCCTACATAATGCCTAATAAGCTTCATAAAATCGTCTAAATGTACCCGAGATATTGCTGTACCCAAGATATTGCCGGTACTGCCTGGGTTAATTGGCCACTTGCGAGTTTCGTTCTATAAGGAAGTTGGAGCTGTTGACATCGATATTTAGCACAGAATTACCAGCTAAAATATGGTCATAGTAAATTTATATAGACATAAAACCCAATTCGTCATACCTTTTATCCATCCAAAACCGACATTATTATTGTATTTCTATTTGATATTAATTTTTATGGCTCCAACTTCCTTATAGCTTGAAACTCGCAAGGGTGAATTCACATCCTATAGTCAGTTTAATTTCAGCTGACGGTTAATTGAATCTCTTAAGGGGAGGTATTTAGTTTGTTCCCTACTTTTAAGGGGAGGTTGTTGTTGTTGTTGTTGTTGTTCCCCAAGCTGCCTGGCCGAACAGCCCCAAGGCCCCAAGCAAGGCCAAGGCCATAACCGAGCGCCCCCACAGAACCCTACCCGCCGACCACAATAAAGCCTGGGTGACCGAAGCCACTCCATGGCGGGGAGCTGAGGAGGGTGCGGAAACGCCCGGGAAACCAAAGCCCCACCCAGGGCCCTGTGCCCCTCAGCAATTATGAAGAGAAAGTTGAGGGGCAAGGGAAAAATGTGACGCTTTGGCTTCCAATCTTGGTAGATTGGGAGGTCAATCCACGGAAGAGACGCCGTCACTTGAGATCTAGAAAATATATAAGTTAAAGGAACAGTCAGAGTAAGCTATGGGTGTGGCAGAGATCGCTCAGTTCTCACTCTGATAGACCAGCCCATCACCACATGACTAGAACCCAATCCTCTCAGCATCAGCTAGGAAAGGCCCTAGAAAGCCGCCTTTGGCGGGGGGATAGCTCCCCTATTTCAACCCTTTTCGGGGTTGGGCACCCGCTTTAAGGGGAGGTACCGGTATTTAGTTTGTTCCCTACTTTTTCATCAAGCTTAAAATTACACCCCCTAGACCCCCCTTTCAAGATAAATTTGTACATTTTTCGGTAGAAAAATGTCCCGGCCGGAGGCCGGTTGCTCTTAAATTACAGGCTCGTTATCGCTCGCCAGTAAAAAATCGACACCTTAACGGCACGAAAGGTCTTAAAATTGACAGAAATGGGGCAAAATGTCTTAAAATATCCAAACTACTAGGGCGAAGGTCTTAAAATCTCAAAAGCAATGGGGCTAAACATGAGGGAGAAAGGGGTCCAGAAAAAAAAAATCCCTCAAGTGGAGATCTCCCCTTAATAACCCTTTCAAGCTCCAAAAACGCATTTCTGTTTTGTTGTCTGGTAATTATTAGACGATTGTATTCAGCTTAGGCAGGGTATGTGGAAGTCAGAGGGGGTTGAGGTAGATAGTTCGAAGCCTCTTGGTTGCTGGAGGCCTATATTCTGAAGCTGCATACACTAGTTTAATAGTAGCCCGCATACAGTTAAAAGGAAGGCATCGGTACTGAAAGGGTTAATTGAAAAATATAAGAATCCGTATTATTGCCAGGCGTCCATTATTAAGGGGAGGTATTTAGTTTGTTCCCTAGACCTCCATCAACCTTAAAATTACACCCCCTCGAGTCCCTTTCAAGATAAATTTGTACATTTTTCGGTAGAAAAATGTCCCGGCCGAAGGCCGGTTCCTCTTAAATTACAGGCTCGCTATCGCTCACCAGGATAAAATAGACACCTGAATTGCACGACAAGGTCTTAATATGGGGTGAAAGTTCTTAAAATCGCTAAACTAATGGGGCAAACGTTTTATAATATCAAAAGCAATGGGGCTAAACATGAGGGAGAAAGGGGTCAAGAAAACAATCCCTCAAGTGGAAATCTCCCCTTAAGGGAAGATGAGTCGTTTTTTTGGGGTCCTCCTTCTTCCTCATGTTAAGCCCCATTAGGTTTCAGATTTTAAGACGTTCGGCTCATTAGTTTGTCCATATTAATACCTTTGGCCCCATTGCTATATCAATATCAAGACCTTTCGTGCCACTTAGATGTCGATTTTTTTTCTGACGAGCGAAAGCGAGCCTGTAATTTTAAGAGAAGCGGGACATTTTTCTATCGACAAAATGTACAAATTAATCTTGAAGGGGGGTTTATGAAATGTGTTGTTTAAGTTTAATGAAGGTCTAGGGTGGAAACTAAAAAACAAATATATACCGTATTATATAATTGGGAAAAAAAAAAAAAAAAAAAAAAAAAAAAAAAGTGACCCATCCATCCTTAATCGCATATTTGGCGATAATATAATATATTTCTAATAGGTGAGTCAGCCAAATGAGAACATGGCAATTTACCGTGGGGGGTGGGGGGGGGGGGGGGGTAATAAGAGCCCAGTATTGTTGCACAAAATAGTCCGGCTCTGCAGAAGATGGCAGTCAATAGCCGCAGGGGGTGGGGGGTGGGCCCGTGGGGGGTGGGTGGGGTGGGGGGGGGGGGGGGGGAGAAGAGTTTACTGGGCCTTTCAATACCTCCGCTTTACCTCAATCTCTCTCTCTCTTTCTTTCTCTCCCTCTCCCCCTATTTTTCCCTCTCTCTCTTTCTTTATATATATATATTTCTCTCCTTCCCCCTCTCTCTCTCTCTCTCTCTCTCTCTCTCCAGCATAGTATGTAGGGTAATACAATGCATAAGGTTTAAAGAGCTCTACGTATTATTCTCGACGTAAGCCCCTGTTCTCAAAGCCATATTAAACACCTTAAAGTTGCAGCTGACATTAGGAAGAAAAATACTATATACACATTTGTGAGGCCATCTCCACTGATCAGCAGGAGTGGGGTGGGAAGGGTCCATTGATCAGCAGGAGTGGGGTGGGAAGGGTCCATTGATCAGCAGGAGTGGGGTGGGAAGGGTCCATTGATCAGCAGGAGTGGGGTGGGAAGGGTCCATTGATCAGCAGGAGTGGGGTGGGAGGGGTCCATTGATCAGCAGGAGTGGGGTGGGAAGGGTCCATTGATCAGCACGAGGGGCTGGGAGGGGTCCATTGATCAGCAGGAGTGGGGTGGGAGGGGTCCATTGATCAGCAGGAGTGGGGTGGGAAGGGTCCACTGATCAGCAGGAGTGGGGTGGGAGGGGTCCATTGATCAGCAGGAGTGGGGTGGGAGGGGTCCATTGATCAGCAGGAGTGGGGTGGGAAGGGTCCATTGATCAGCAGGAGTGGGGTGGGAGGGGTCCATTGATCAGCAGGAGTGGGTGGGAGGGGTCCATTGATCAGCAGGAGTGGGGTGGGGGGGGCCTACTGATCAGCAGGAGTGGGGTGGGAAGGGTCCATTGATCAGCAGGAGTGGGGTGGGAAGGGTCCACTGATCAGCAGGAGTGGGGTGGGAAGGGTCCATTGATCAGCCGGAGGGGGGCGGGAGGGCTCCATTGATCAGCAGGAGTGGGGTGGGAAGGGTCCATTGATCAGCAGGAGTGGGGTGGGAGGGGTCCATTGATCAGCAGGAGTGGGGTGGGAGGGGTCCATTGATCAGCAGGAGTGGGGTGGGAGGGGTCCATTGATCAGCAGGAGTGGGGTGGGAGGGGTCCATTGATCAGCAGGAGTGGGGTGGGACGGGTCCACTGATCAGCAGGAGTGGGGTGGGAAGGGTCCATTGATCAGCAGGAGTGGGGTGGGAGGGGTCCATTGATCAGCAGGAGTGGGGTGGGACGGTCCACTGATCAGCAGGAGTGGGGTGGGAAGGGTCCATTGATCAGCAGAGTGGGGGGGGAGGGGTCCATAGAACGGCTGGAGTGGGGTGGGAAGGGTCCACTGATCAGCAGGAGTGGGGTGGGAAGGGTCCACTGATCAGCAGGAGTGGGGTGGGAGGGGTCCACTGATCAGCAGGAGTGGGGTGGGAAGGGTCCACTGATCAGCAGGAGTGGGGTGGGAAGGGTCCACTGATCAGCAGGAGTGGGGTGGGAAGGGTCCATTGATCAGCAGGAGTGGGGTGGGAAGGGTCCACTGATCAGCAGGAGTGGGGTGGGAGGGTTCCACTGATCAGCAGGAGTGGGGGGGGAGGGGTGCAGTGATCAGCAGGAGTGGGGTGGGAGGGGTCCACTGATCAGCAGGAGTGGGGTGGGAAGGGTCCATTGATCAGCAGGAGTGGGGTGGGAAGGGTCCACTGATCAGCAGGAGTGGTGGTGGAAGGGTCCATTGATCAGCAGGAGTGGGGTGGGAGGGCCCCACTAATTAGAAGGACTGGGGTGGGAGGGGTCCATTGATCAGCAGGAGTGGGGTGGGAGGGGTCCACTGATCAGCAGGAGTGGGGTGGGAAGGGTCCATTGATCAGCAGGAGTGTGGGAAGCACTGATCAGGAGTGGGTGGTGGTCCATTGATCAGCAGGAGTGGGGTGGGAAGGGTCCACTGATCAGCAGGAGTGGGGTGGGAAGGGTCCACTGATCAGCAGGAGTGGGGTGGGAAGGGTCCATTGCGATTCTACTCTATTTTTGTCTAGCTGATGTTAAGGGGAGGTTTTTAGTTTGGGCCCTAGATATCCTTCAAGCTTAAGATTACACCCCGTTGAGCCCCTTTCAAGATAAATTTGTACATTTTTCGGTAGAAAAATGTCCCGGCTGTAAGCCGGTTCCTCTTAAATTACAGGCTCGCTATCGCTCGCCAGGATAAAAGCGACACTTAAATGGCACGAAAGGTCTTAAAATTGACAGAAATGGGTTGAAAGTTCTTAAAATCGTCAAAATAATGGGGCGAACATCTTAAAATTAGAAAGATGGGGCTAAACATGAGGGAGAAAGGAGTCAAGAAAAAAATCCTTCAAGTGGAAATCTCCCCTTAAATTGAATCCCCCAGTACCTGATTTCGCGATACTTAATGGCAATATATGCAACTACTATGGCTGTGTGTCGTATTAATGCCAAGTTTTCACAATTAACATCATATTTCGCTCCAAAATCTACCTTATAGCTGAGTAACAAAGATAGTAACATGACAATTTACCCTCAGCTGAAAAGAAAAAACTATAGTGTGGTTATCTGTGGTAGAGGTATAGCCGCTGTCAACTGGTTCCCCGAGTGAGAGACCCTGGCCACGTACACCTGCTTGGGCAAGCTACAGTGGGGCCTTGGCACCTCCACGAGTTCGTTTTTGGAAAGCAAACTTCTTGAGTTTTAGACAGTTTGCAGGGGGAGCCTCATCCTGGTTAGATGTGGCATTCCTTGGACCTTGGCCTTGTGAATCCCGAAATGTCCTGGTTGTGCTCCAGAGGGTCAAGTGGCATCATGTCCTGAGGGGGCGGTGGGTGGTCATTGCCCTTAACCGGCTGTAGGGCTCGTTACTCGACTTTGTCCAGTCTCTGAAGGTGTGTGGTTGTACTGTACATCCATCTCAGGGCATCATACTAAGTGGGGCCTTACGTGGGGCTTATAGTGCAGTAGTATTCATTGTTACGTGGGGCTTATAGTGCAGTAGTATTCATTGTTACGTGGGGCTTATAGTGCAGTAGTATTCATTGTTACGTGGGGCTTATAGTGCAGTAGTATTCATTGTTACGTGGGGCTTATAGTGCAGTAGTATTCATTGTTACGTGGGGCTTATAGTGCAGTAGTATTCATTGTTACGTGGGGCTTATAGTGCAGTAGTATTCATTGTTTGTATAAAAAAGTTGTTACTCTCCATGCTTAATGGATGAGGTTCCTGCCCTGATGTGTTGGCCAAAGTGTAACTTACGGTCCACATTCACTCCAAGGATTTTTATGTTGTCTTGGAGCGGTAGGGGACCACCTCCAAAGTGCTCCCCTCCCTCGATTGCTTGAGAGGCAGCAGGGGGACCAAGAGAGTACCATGGCCTAGGTCTTCTCTCTGGAGCAGTGTACTCTCCGCTCCATGGTCAGGCGCTGTTGCTGCTTGATCTCGATCAGCAACAACATGGTGACTATTCTGATGGTGGTAAGATCGGGAGAGTTTGCAGTGATCACCATGGGAGGAGGTCATCCAAATAGATATTTCACAACATTGGGTCTAGCACAGATCCCTGTGGAACTGAAGTCTCAATGGAGGCCTGACCATTAACAGTCCCCTGAAGGGTTCTTGCTTGAAGGTAGTCACTCAGTAGCACCAGGTAATCTCTCCGATGGCCTATGACATGCAGATTTTAAGGCTAATCCGCATGCCACACTCAGTTGAATCCTCCTGCTATGTCCAATGTGGTCTCATATTGAAGGCGTTAACCCTTTCAAGGTCAGATTACGCATATATTTTCTGTTTTCTGGCTATCATTATCTCGATTTATAATGTGTAGGGCGCTGGACTTGCTCATATCACACCCATATAAGGGTATTAGGGTGGAGGATGGGGGGTCAGGATATAGGATGGGGACGATTTTAGTCAGATTAGGAGGGGTATATGGAAGTCAAAGGGTTAATTGAAATAGTGTGCACCCATAGAGAGCCTTCCTAAACTGTATAGAATCGTCTAATGATAGTCGGAATAAACTGTCAAAATGCGTCATGATTATCAAAGGAATAATACGTGTGGTTCTCATTTATACCATTTATTTCACCCCGATTACCAGCTTATCGTTGGCCATTTTAGCGTCCTCCCCTCTTCCCTCTCCCTTTGGTTCTCGCCAAGCGCAGAAAAAGGCACACATATTTTATCAGTGTATTGTGTTCCTCCTCCCAGTCTCTGCTTTAAGGGGGTACTGCTTGGCTTTTGGTCTATATATGTATATATATTATATATATTTTTTTTAGTGTCCTCGCTAGACCTCCATCAAACTTAAAAAAACACCCCCTAGACCCCCTTTCAAGATAAATCTGTACATTTTTCGGTAAAAAATTGGCCGATTCCTCTTAAAATTACAGGCTCGCTATCGCTCGCCAGGAAAAAATCGACATCTAAATGGCACGTAAGGTCTTGAAATTGACAACGAAATGGGGCGAAAAGTATTACAGTCGCCAAACTAACGGAAGGAACGTCTTAAAATCTCAAAACTAATATGCTAAACACGAGGGAGAAGGAGGTCCATAAAAAGCGAGTAGTACCCCCTTAAACTGTTTCTCTCTCTCTCTCTCTCTCCCTACGGCTCGACTGTTTCTCCGTCTGTGTCTGTTTCTCCGTCTGTGTCTGTTTCTCTCTCTCTGTCTGCTGTCAAGTTTCTGTCTGATTATCTATCTATTTATATAATTATCTGTCTGTGTCTGTTTCTCTCTCTGTCTGCTGTCAAGTTTCTGTCTGTTTATCTATCTATTTATATCATTATCTGTCTGTGTCTGTTTCTCTGTGTCTGTTTATCTATCTATTTATATCATTATCTGTCTGTGTCTGTTTCTCTGTGTCTGTTTATCTACCTATTTATATCATTATCTGTCTGTGTCTGTTTCTCTCTCTGTCTGTTTATCTATCTATTTATATAATTATCTGCCAGTGTCTGTTTCTCTCTGTCTGTTTATCTATCTATTTATATCATTATCTGTCAGTGTCTCTTTCTCTCTGTCTATATATCTATCTATTTATATCATTATCTATTTATATCATTATCTGTCAGTGTCTGTTTCTCTCTGTCTGTTTATCTATCTATTTATATCATTATCTGTCTGTGTTTGTTTCTCTCTGTCTGTTTATCTATCTATTTATATAATTATCTATTTATATCATTATCTATTTATATCATTATCTATTTATATCATTATCTATTTATATCATTACCTATTTATATCATTATCTATATATATCATTATCTATATATATCATTATCTATATATATCATTATCTATATATATCATTATCTATTTATATCATTATCTATATATATCATTATCTATATATATCATTATCTATTTATATCATTATCTATTTATATCATTACCTATTTATATCATTATCTATTTATATCATTATCTATTTATATCATTACCTATTTATATCATTATCTATATATATCATTATCTATATATATCATTATCTATATATATCATTATCTCCCCTACCTATCTTTATATCATTATCTATATATATCATTATCTATTTATATCATTATCTATATATATCATTATCTCCCCTACCTATCTTTATATCATTATCTATATATCATTATCTATATATATCATTATCTCCCCTACCTATCTTTATATCATTATCTATATATATCATTATCTATTTATATCATTATCTCCCCTACCTATCTTTATATCATTATCTATATATATATCATTATCTCCCCTACCTATCTTTATATCATTATCTATATATATATCATTATCTCCCCTAACTATCTTTATATAATTATCTATATATATCATTATCTCCCCTAACTATCTTTATATAATTATCTATTTATATCATTATCTATATATATCATTATCTCCCCTACCTATCTTTATATCATTATCTATATATATCATTATCTCCCCTAACTATCTTTATATAATTATCTATATATATAATTATCTCCCCTAACTATCTTTATATCATTATCTATATATATCATTATCTCCCCTAACTATCTTTATATCATCATCTATATATATCATTATCTCCCCTAACTATCTTTATATCATTATCTATATATATATATCATTATCTATATATATCATTATCTATCTTTATATCATTATCTATATATATCATGATCTCCCCTACCCATCTTTATATCATTATCTATATATATCATTATCTATCTTTATATCATTATCTATATATATCATGATCTCCCCTACCTATCTTTATATAATTATCTATATATATCATTATCTCCCCTAACTATCTTTATATAATTATCTATATATATCATTATCTATCTTTATATCATAATCTATATATATCATGATCTCCCCTACCTATCTTTATATAATTATCTATATATATCATTATCTCCCCTACCTATCTTTATATCATTATCTATATATATCATTATCTATCTTTATATCATAATCTATATATATCATTATCTCCCTACCTATCTTTATATCATTATCTATATATATCATTATCTATCTTTATATCATAATCTATATATATCATTATCTCCCTACCTATCTTTCCTTTCTTTTCCCAGTCTATTCACAATCCTACCGTTTTCTGTTATTATCGCATCCCCACGGCAAGCACCCAAAACATCAATTACGACTACAAAATTAATATAGTCTTCACAAGGACGTCAGCCATAGGAGAGGAGAATAGAGAAGCTGTCTGCCATGTACAATCGCGCTAATAAGTCATTACTCAGCTGTCATCACGTTTGGCCTGCTCTGTGTTGTATTAATGTCTGTCAGATGTTGAATAGGGTGGGTAAGTGTAGGAACATGTTTGTATATTTCACTCGATATGAAGAAATGAAGCTTAGATATTGCTGATACCAATTATTGATGAAAACATAATTGGTGCCGAAACATTACTTATTAGCGCGACTGTACCATTCTCTACGGACGCTTGCAATACCTGCCATGACAACAACAACACCAACGAGGTCACCAACAACAACAACATCCACAACAAGGGAAACCAACAACCAAAAGAAGAAGAAGATCAAGAACAAACAACAAGGATCAGGCAGTCCACCCTACACCATCCCCTACCCAGCAGAGAGAGAGAGAGGGCCATTTTATTCCCTAGAACGGTGACGGCGGGAGAATTTCTCCCGGGTGCAAGAGGTGACTTCAGTCCATTGTCTGACTTGGTTGAGGGTGGGTGTGCGGTCCAGCTAACTCGCTTGGTTTTGCCCCTAAATCACATTTAGGGAGAATTTCTCCCGGAGTTGCTGTTAACGTGTGTTGTGCAGTCCGGGTGAAATTTACAATGCGGGTGAAAAAGTTTGGGATGGGACTCAGCCATGGTATGCTCCCATCACCCAAGACTGCACACACCGCAGGAGAAGCCAATCGGGCCAGTATTTTTTTTTTACCTAATTAATTAATATGGTTTAAAAAAACAAAATAACTTTTTAGTTACATTTTTGAAATTTAAAAATCATTCATACTTTAAACTACAATTTACATTTAAAATAGGCTAAATGAAAGAAGAAAAGCTCTATTTTCATTGTGTATTTTCAAAATAAAATAATTTTCTACATAAGTATTTTTTTTTCCCTTTTTCATTTCCGGGAGAAATTCTCCCGGGGTTACCTTCGGGGTTACCTTTTACGTTACTGAAATCCAGGGTTACCATTCTAGGGTTAAGGGGAGATTTCCACTTGAGGTATTTTTTTCTGGATCCCTTTCTATCTCATGTCTAGTCCCATTGCTTTTGATATTCTAAGATGTTCGCCCCATTAGTTTGGTGATTTTAAGAACTTTTGCCCCATGTCTGTCAATTTTAAGACCTTTCATGCCATTTAGGTGTCGGTGATCTTGATTTCGTTTTTTCAGCTATATTTGTGGTCACGTTCCGACCCGTATGACTGCGCCCCTCATCACTAGATAGATAGATAGATAGAGAGAGAGTACAAAGGAAATCAAGCAACAACAGATCTAGTGACCCTTCTAGGCTGCTTCTCCTCCAAAACACTGAGGATCAAGTGTCCAAACAGTGGTTTAGAGTGGGTAAGGGAACATTGGAAAGGGAACTACTGCCCTGGAACTAATGTCCGTGGCAGGATTAGGAAGTTAGTAGGGGACAGATGGGTTAATAACTGAGGGGGGGATAAAATAAAGTTATTCATTTACAAACGCAGTCAGTCGCGGGTTTGATGCGAGATATTTGTCTAACCGGAGTTTAAATGAATCAACGGTGATGCAGTCTATAACGTCTCGTGGAAGCCCATTCCACAAGTTGACAACTCGATTGAAGAAGAAATTCTTAGATTCGTGTGAGTTAAAAGATTACCAATAATTTTGCAACCGTTTCCCCGCGTGTAATTAGATTGGTCGATAGTGAAGTACTTACTACAGTTCATATTGTCGATATATTCATATATATATATATATACAGTTGTATATAGATATAGAACTGTATATAGATATACAGTTCATATATAGAGAGAGAGAGCGAGAGCGAGATATATAAATAGATAGATAGTTAGATAGATACATAGATAGATTTATGGATAAACAGACAGCAAGAGAGTATAATAATAATAATAATAATAATAATAATAAACAATCTCCTTCCTATTATTCTTCTTCTTATTATTGCTGTAATTATTAATATCGGATGTAAAAACAATAGCATATTTTCATCAATCAATCTTCGATCTTGGCTGCCAAAACTATATATAATGTTTGCTGTGTTTGTCAGGGATTTGCAGAGACGAGTGCGCTGATTAAAAAGACAACACGGTGAGAAATTTACCTCGATATTAATGGGTTTATTATTTTGTTTATATATTAACATCTGAGGTCTTTACTAATATGATATTATGTTAAGGGTACTTGATTTACACGCACACACACACACACGCTCATACACCCACACGAACACGCCCATACTCACACACACACACCGTACACACATATACTCTCTCTCTCTCTCACACATACACACACACACCGTACACACATACTCTCTCTCTCTCTCACACACACACACACACACACACACGAACACGCCCATAGCCACACACACACACCGTACACACATACTCTCTCTCTCTCTCTCTCACACACACACACACACACACGCTCATACACCCACACGAACACGCCCATACTCACACACACACACCGTACACACATATACTCTCTCTCTCTCTCTCACACACACACACACACACACGCTCATACACCCACACGAACACGCCCATACTCACACACACACACCGTACACACATATACTCTCTCTCTCTCTCACACAAACACACACACACACACGCTCATACACCCACACGAACACGCCCATACTCACACACACACACCGTACACACATATACTCTCTCTCTCTCACACACACACACACCGTACACACATACTCTCTCTCTCTCTCTCACACACACACACACACACACACACGTAAGAGAGGAGGTATGCACTGAGAGAGCTCTGATGAACACTTGTAATAACGATAATAAAGTGAGAGAGATGCAACATTGCGGCGTGTACAAAGGAATACACAGGAAATCAAGCAACAACAGGTCTGGTGACCCTTCTAGGCTGCTTGTCCTCCAAAACACTGAGGATCAATTGTCCAAACAGTGGTTTGGAGTGGGTAAGGGAACATTGGAAAGGGAACTACTGCCCTGGAACTAATGTCCGTGGCAGGATTAGGAAGTTAGTAGGGGACAGATGGGTTAGTAACTGAGGGGGGGGGGGATAAAATAAAGTTATTAATTTACAAATGTAGTCAGTCGCGGGTTTGATGCGAGATATTTGTCTAGGCGGAGTTTAAATGAAAGAGATTGTAGGGAATTAACAAGAGGTGATAGGTCGTTCTTCTGGTCCCCCTTCTCCGCTCGCCAGGAAGCCATCGACACCTGGATGAGGATAAACGTCTTAAAACAGTTGGCTGAATGGGGCCGAATGGATACAAGCCAGAGAAAGATAGAAAAGGAGATAAACATAGCAGGTGACCCCCCCTTAAGGCGAGATATCCACTTGAGGGATTTTTTTTCTTGGCTCCTTTCTCCCTCATGTTTAGCCCCATTGCTTTTCTAATTTTAAGACGTTCACCCCATTATTTTGACGATTTTAAGAACTTTCGACCCATTTCTGTCAATTTGAAGACCTTTCGTGCCATTTAGGTGTCTATTTTATCCTGGCGAGCGATAGCGAGCCTGTTATTTAAGAGGAACCGGCTTTCAGCCGGGAAATTTTTCTACCGAAAAATTTACAAATTTATCTTGAAAGGGGTTCAAGGGGGTGTAATCTTAAGCTTGATGGATATCTAGGGACCAAACTAAAAACCTCCCCTTAAGGAATAGTCGTGTAGAAGATTGCGGCGGGTGGATAAATGGATAAATTGGGTTTTGGAAGCAGTGAAGGTACCGGTAACAAGGTTTTCTCTTCCCCTTATATAGTAGATAGACCAGGAGATGAACGTGCTGTGGCTTCAATCTACTCTACTTCAATCTACTCTTCTTCCTCTCCTCTACTTCAATCTACTCTACTCCTCTACTTCAATCTACTCTACTCCTCTACTTCAATCTACTCTACTCCTCTACTTCAATCTACTCTTCTCCTCCTCCCCTTCATCTACTCTACTCCTCTACTTCAATCTACTCTTCTCCTCCTCCCCTTCATCTACTCTCCTCCTCCCCTTCATCTACTCTCCTCCTCTACTTCAATCTACTCTTCTCCTCCTCCCCTTCATCTACTCTACTCCTCTACTTCAATCTACTCTTCTCCTCCTCCCCTTCATCTATTCTCCTCCTCTACTTCAATCTACTCTTCTCCTCTTCCCCTTCATCTACTCTCCTCCTCCCCTTCATCTACTCTACTCCTCTACTTCAATCTACTCTTCTCCTCCTCCCCTTCATCTACTCTCCTCCTCCCCTTCATCTACTCTCCTCCTCTACTTCAATCTACTCTTCTCCTCCTCCCCTTCATCTACTCTCCTCCTCCCCTTCATCTACTCTACTCCTCTACTTCAATCTACTCCTCCCCTTCATCTACTCTCCTCCTCTACTTCAATCTACTCTTCTCCTCCTCCCCTTCATCTACTCTACTCCTCCCCTTCATCTACTCTCCTCCTCCCCTTCATCTACTCTACTCCTCTACTTCAATCTACTCTTCTCCTCCTCCCCTTCATCTACTCTCCTCCTCCCCTTCATCTACTCTACTCCTCTACTTCTATCTACTCTTCTCCTCCTCCCCTTCATCTACTCTCCTCCTCCCCTTCATCTACTCTCCTCCTCTACTTCATCTACTCTCCTCCTCCCCTTCATCTACTCTACTCCTCTACTTCTATCTACTCTTCTTCCTCTCCTCTACTTCAATCTACTCTCCTCCTCCTCCTCTACTTCAATCTACTCTTCTCCTCCATCTACCATTCTCCTCCTCCTCTTCCCCTTCATCTACTTTCCTCTTCTACCTCAATCTACTTCCTTCTACCCTTCTCCTCCTCCCCCCCTCCCTCTCTCTCTCTCTCTCTCTCTCTCTCTCCCCGTTTTCCAATAATTCCCAAGACACGTTATCCATTTTCTGAGAGCCTGGCTGGGAGTCGACATTGGAGGTTTTCTGCTACACGCTCCTCTATGAAACACTATGCAAGGAAAAATTAACCAATTAAAAAGGAAAACACAAATAATAGCAGTGGAGAGAGAGAGAGAGAGAGAGAGAGAGAGAGAGAGAGAGAGAGAGAGAGAGAGAGAGAGAGAGAGAGAGAGAGAGAGAGAGAGAGAAGATAATATGTACTAAGATAAATTAGGAACAGAGAGAGAGAAGATAGGAATAGAAGGAAAGAGAGAGAAAGAGAGAGTTGATAAATAGATAGATAGAGAGAGTTGATAAATAGAGAGAGAGAGAGAGAGAGAGAGAAGATATGTACTAAGATACATTAGGAACAGAGAGTGAGAGAAGAGAGAGAGCGAGCAAAAGATAAAGGGAGAGAGAAAAAAAGAGAGAGAGAGAGAGAGAGCAGACAGGAATAATAAGACAAACTTTAATACCACTGACGGCAGAGAGAGAGAGAGAGAGAGAGAGAGAGAGAGAGAGAGAGAAGATATGTACTAAGAGAAATTAGGAACAGAGAGTGAGAGAAGAGAGAGAGCGAGCAAAAGATAAAGGGAGAGAGAGAAAAAGAGAGAGAGAGAGAGAGAGAGCAGACAGGAATAATAAGACATAAACTTTAATACCACTGACGGCAGAGAGAGAGAGAGAGAGAGAGAGAGAGAGAGAGAGAGAGAGAGAGAGAGAGAGAGAGAGAGAGAGAGAGAGAGAGATATGCAACACACGTCAGAACCAGAACACAAAGGAATAAGAAGGGCACATTTTTTATTTGTTGTTAATTTTTATTTGTTGTTCATGCATTCATTATTTACAGTTATTAATTTTGTTTTAATATATCATCATCATCATCAACGTTATTATTATAATTATACTAATTATTATTATTATATATCGTATTTTTACTATCCTACTTAAATCGCCATCATTCTTAAAATAATACCCCTCCCTCCCCCCCCCAAGACCCCCTTTCGAGATAAATTGGTCCCCGGTTCCTCGTAAATTGCAGACTCGCTATAGCTCGCCAGGAAAACAAATATAAACCTAAATGGTACGAAATGTCTTAATGTTGGCGAAAAAAAGGTGGCGAAAGGTTTTAAAATTGTGAGGCGAACGTCTTAAAATCTGCAAACAAATGGGGCTAAAAGAGCGAGCCACGAGAAAAGGATGTGACTACAACTTGTGTGAGAGAGAAGAGATGCGAGGGGGCGGGTTTCCGTAAAATAATACGTCGGATATCATATGCTAAACAGTGATTACAGCAGCATATGAGAGCAAGAATGGGTGGAAGAAATATAATGAGAGAGAGAGAGAGAGAGAGAGAGAGAGAGAGAGGGAGGCGTTTTCCGTAATATAACACGTTGGAAGGAAGCAGCGAAGACGGGATATTAATAAAAATGAAATGTGTGAATCGGGGCAAGAGGAAGGAAGGGAAGGAGGACGGGAGGAGGAGGGAAAGAAGGAAAGGAAGGAGAAGGAGGAGGAAGGAGGAATAGAAGAAAGAGGAGGAGGAGGAAAGAAGGAGAGGAAGGAGGAATATAGGAGGAGGGGAAGGAGGGAGGAGGAGGATAATATGTGAAGGAGGGAAAGAAGGAAGGAGGGAGAAAAAGAAGAGAAGGAGATGTGAAGGAGGAGGGAGGAAAGGAGGAGGAGGAGGTGTGAAGGAGGAGGGAAAGAAGGAAGGAGAGGAGGAGATGTGAGGGAAGAGGGGGTGAAGGAGGAGGGAAAGAAAGAAGGAAGGGAAGGAAGGAAGGAGGAGGGATAGAAGGAAGAGGAGGAGGGAAAGAAGGAAGGAGGGAGGAGGGATAGAAGGAAGAGGAGGAGGGAAAGAATGAAGAAGGGAGGAAGAGGAGGAGGAGATGTGAAGTAGGAGGGAGAAGGAAGGAAGGAGGAGGGGATGTGAAAGAATAGGGAAAGGAGGAAATGTGAAGGAGGAGGGGAAGAAGGAAGGAAAGGAGGAGGAGGAGGAAGAGGAGATGTGAAGACAGAAATATAGGAGCAGGAGAAGGGAAAGAAGAAAAATGGAGTAATAGAAATGTGGAGAGGGGGCTGTGTCTTCATAACATAATAGAAATGTGGAGAGGGGGCCGTGTCTTCATAACATAATAGAAATGTGGAGAGGGGGCTGTGTCTTCATAACATAATAGAAATGTGGAGAGGGGGCTGTGTCTTCATAACATAATAGAAATGTGGAGAGGGGGCTGTGTCTTCATAACATAATAGAAATGTGGAGAGTGTGGAGAGGGGGCTGTGTCTCATAACATAATAGAAATGTGGAGAGGGGGCCGTGTCTTCATAACATAATAGAAATGTGGAGAGGGGGCCGTGTCTTCATAACATAATAGAAATGTGGAGAGGGGGCTGTGTCTTCATAACATAATAGAAATGTGGAGAGGGGGCCGTGTCTTCATAACATAATAGAAATGTGGAGAGGGGGCCGTGTCTTCATAACATAATAGAAATGTGGAGAGGGGGCTGTGTCTTCATAACATAATAGAAATGTGGAGAGGGGGCCGTGTCTTCATAACATAATAGAAATGTGGAGAGGGGGCTGTGTCTTCATAACATAATAGAAATGTGGAGAGGGGGCCGTGTCTTCATAACATAATAGAAATGTGGAGAGGGGGCCGTGTCTTCATAACATAATAGAAATGTGGAGAGGGGGGCTGTGTCTTCATAACATAATAGAAATGTGGAGAGGGGGCCGTGTCTTCATAACATAATAGAAATGTGGAGAGGGGGCCGTGTCTTCATAACA
Source organism: Paralithodes platypus (assembly GCA_032716605.1). NCBI lineage: Eukaryota > Metazoa > Arthropoda > Malacostraca > Decapoda > Lithodidae > Paralithodes > Paralithodes platypus. The sequence continues at coordinate 20,753,553 of CM064561.1, read as the reverse complement.
TAATAGAAATGTGGAGAGGGGGCTGTGTCTTCATAACATAATAGAAATGTGGAGAGGGGGCTGTGTCTTCATAACATAATCCTCTTTCTCACACATCCTTCACTGTTCTGTACTATAAATCCCTTTGACTTTCTCTCTCTCTCTCTCTCTCTCTCTCTCTCTCTCTCTCTCTCTCTCTCTCTCTCTCTCTCTCTCTCTCTCTCTCTCAAGTGTGTCTTCATAACATAATCCTCTTTCTCACACATCCTTCACTGCTCTGTACTATAAATCCCTTTGACTCTCTCTCTCTCTCTCTCTCTCTCTCTCTCTCTATATATATATATATATATATATATATATATATATATATATATATATATATATATATATATATATATATATATATATATATATATCGGTATATATATATATACGCACACAAAATATGCCACTAGAGTTATGGAAAATATTGGAATCTGTTTTAGGAGAGCTTAATAATTAATAACCCGGCTGCCAAAATATGTTCCAATATTAAACCAAGGCATTTTATATCCTATTTTCGTTGCTCCGGCCAGGCAAACGCGAATTAATTACAAACTCAGGTGAATTTTGTGTTTTTATTTAGAGAAATATTTTAGCACGAAATAGAGTATGTAATTAACCTGGATTAATCTATATTTTTGGGTGTATGCACATTTGTGTGTCTGTCTGTCTGCACTTATTTTATGTTTCTCTACAGGAATAAAAATAAATAAATAAATAAATAAATAAAAAATAAAAAAATAAATAAATGATATGTTATTCATGATCCCAGGACTATAATTAATATTTGATAGAATACGAAAACATAACATATCAATGCAAATATATATATATATATATACCGGTATATATATATAACTGCAAAATATATAGAGGTAATACAAATTTTTGCCCGCCATATGATTATGTACTGTATATTATAAAAACACGTGTTGATGAGCACATTGGTCAGTCAAGCAGAAGAGACCTCTAACTCCTCTCTCTCTCTCTCTCTCTATATATATATATATATATATATATATATATATTATTTTTTTTTTTTTTTTTTTTTTTTTTTTTTTTTTTTTTTTTTTTTTCTTTATACATACGAGGTTGAAGAAAAAGAAATGGCAATTTCTGCGTTGGAAATTTTATTATTCAAAGTTTTCAGGTCTCTGATGAGTTTTCGCTGGGTGGCAGGAAGTAGATGAAGGAGATGAGCAAAATTCATGGTGGTAGTACAAAAGTATACAAGGAAAATCAAGCAACAACAATCTAGTGACCCTTCTAGGTTGCTTGTCCTCCAAAACACTGAGGATCAAGTGTCCAAACAGTGGTTTAGAGTGGGTAAGGGAACATTGGAAAGGGAATTACTGCCCTGGAACTAATATCCGTGGCAGGATTAGGAAGTTAGTAGGGGACAGATGGGTTAGTACCTGAGGGGGGGATAAAATAAAGTTATTCATTTACAAACGCAGTCAGTCGCGGGTTTGATGCGAGATATTTGTCTAGGCGGAGTTTAAATGAATCAACGGTGATGCAGTCTATAACGTTTCGGGGAAGCCATTCCACAAGTTGACAACTCGATTGAAGAAGAAATTCTTAGATTCGTGTGAGTTAAAAGATTTACCAATAATTTGGCAACCGTTTCCACGCGTGTAATTAGATTGGTCAATAGTGAAGTACTTACTACAGTTCATATTGTCGATGCCTTTGATGATTTTGAACACTTGAATTAAGTCACCTCTTAATCTGCGCTGGGTTAAAGGAAATAGATTTAATTCTCTAAGACGCTCTTCGTATGGTTTGTTCTTTAGGCTAGGTATCATTTTGGTAAACTCTACGTTGAACTCGTTCTAGCTTGTTTATCTTTTTGGTAATAAGGGCACCAGGATTGAACGCAGTATTCCAGAAGAGGGCGGACTAATGAATTGTAAAGGGTTAGGATTACTTCTTTGGATTTATGCTCAAATGACCGGCCTATAAAGCCAATTATTTTGTTTGCCTTCTTAACAACTTCTGAACATTGTTGACTCGGTTTTTAGGTTACTCGATATTGTTACTCCCAGATCGGTTTCTCTGTTTACATTCTTAAGCTGAGTGCCATTCATCGAATAGTTTGCTTTCTCATTTAGGTATCCGTTATGTAGTACTTTACATTTATCCGCATTGAAACTCATTTGCCAAATTTGGGCCCAACATGACAATTTATCTAGATTGTGTTGCATATCGTCAACTTGTTCTTTTGAGAATTTATTTACGCTATTTGCAATTTTTGTATCGTCAGCAAATTTTGAGATTGTACAGGTGAGACCCTCATCTATGTCGTTGATGTAAATTAGAAAGAGAATTGGTCCTAGTACCGATCCCTGGGGTACCCCGCTACTTACATTGGTCCATTTTGATGCCTTACCGTTTATGACTACTCTTTGCTTTCTGTCGCTGAGCCAATTTTCTATCCATTTCAACACACCGTCTTGTATTCCATGCGCTTTTAGTACAGGGTACTGTACAGGATACAGGGTACCCCTGGTACAGGGTTACATAAATGTAAATGATGATACAGGATATACGACGCGTTTCACTGGACAACCAGCATTATCAAGTAAGGATGGAATGATATAAAAGGTAAACAGGAAGGGTATATATAGAGGGTGGAGGATCAGAGGAGGCGAAAAACAGGGGGCAAAAGTCTACAAATGGTGGAGGGGTATTCTAGGAAGGAGAAAAGGGGGAACCGCTTCACGCATGCTTCACGCATGTTTTTCGCCTCCTCTAAGTTAGCTGATCCTCCTTTACCATCTTTCCCACACACACTCAATCATTCACACTCACACACTCTCTCTCATTCTCACTCACTCACACACAC